>JAQGBH010006748.1:0-11991 GCA_034698265.1 Sminthurinus aureus
CTCTATTTTTTCTGCGATTGCAGCGCATAAATTATAAAGTTCCTTTGGCCCATTTTTCTTGTGGAACAACACATATATTATTATAATGCTCATATTATTTTTAACTCTGAATACTGATAAAATAAAATGTCAAACCAATGAATATATTATTATATGTATACATACATGTAGAATAAGAGACGTTCTATAATAATATAGAACCTAGTAATATATTATTATACTCACATTATTGAATTTTTTTTAATATCACTTACTTTATCTTTCTTGGGTTAAAAAAAAATCTTATAGGTCCAATGCGCATTTTGTCGTGGAGTTGCTGGAGAGTGGGAACCATTGGATAATCCTATGACAGAACATAGAAGACATTTTCCTAGGTGTCCATTTATTTGTAATCTACCAGTCGGAAATATTCCTATGAACCACGGAGGAGGAGAAGAAGAAGAACAAAATCCTATTCCTCCAGAAGAACCATTTGATATTGGTGTAGACGTCTGCGGTAATTTTGATCCAGAATCTTTACATCCGGAAATGGCGGAATCATGTAAGTGTTGGTTTTTGTCTTTTGATACTTTTGTAATTTTTTTAATTTTTCTTATTTTATATTTATTTTCATGTTTTATCTTGGTTTATATATACTCTTGAATCAACAACAAAGCATGAAAAACTTTCAAGAATAATTATTATTATTAGAAAAAATAAAAAGTTTTGAATTTATTTTTCTTGTTTTTTGTTTCAAGAAGAAAAAAACCAAACGTTTTTATTATTTATTCTTTCCAAAAAAAATAATATAATAATTTGCCATTATAACAACACACAATCCCAGCTCCATTCAAGTTTGAATTTTGTGCTTGCATGGCGTTTTTTATTGTGAAAAGTAATCAAAGGATTTTTCTAAAACACAGCTTCACTCATTTATTTATTTAAATTATATTGAAGTTGAACCTATAAAGTCCAACAATCGGGATATATATTAGAAAGTGTATATTTACACTATTTTTCTGTGTTTTTATTATTAAATTTTTACAAAACATTTTTTTTTAACGGAAAATTTTTTACACTTTACAAATTTTATTTTCGTAACAATTTGCTAAGATAACGTAAGTATTATGTTGTATTTTATGTAAATGAACATGTTAGGTTGTCTATATACATAGTATCAAATATAGGTATTTTCATTATATCATTATATCATTATTTTTTTCAGATAAATAATGTCTTTCTTTTTTGTCTTTTTTTAATTTTAAATCCCTCTTCCTATTATTACTACAGCTCGAATAAGAGGATGTCGTCCAATTCGGGCTTCTCTAGAACAACTATCAAACGAATATGCCTTGAAAGAATGCCGAGGGCCTTGCAATTCTCAGATGGTCACACCCCCAGCAAGGTTAAAAAGTTTTAATCATAAGAAATGGACAAACCGAAACGGTCAAGATACAAAAACTTTAGTAGAAGCTGGATTCTACTACACCGGATCTGAAGATATGTGTAAATGTTTCTATTGTGACGGTGGACTAAAGAATTGGGAAGCCGGTGATGACCCTTGGACTGAACATGCAAGGTGGTTCCCAAAATGTACTTTCGTCATACTGAACAAGGGAGACGATTTTATAACAGAAATAGCAACAAGATTTGATCCTACAAAAAAAGCTGTTGGACAGACACCACCATCTTCATCACCTTCTACCTCTTCATCCTCAGCATCTATCCAAGTGCCTTGCTCTACAACAACAACAACTAAATCTGCAAGCTCCAGTCAATCTTCGTCAAGTTCTCGCTGTGTTCGTGCTAACAGCAGCAGCAGCAGTAGTGATGAAGATATGGAAACTAATGCAGAAAGAATGAGGAGCATATGTAAGAAAATTTCTTGTTTATTCATTTGTTTATTTATCTAGAATATTATTATGTTATTTATTGTTCTTGATAAGCACCCTAATTCATATACAACTAATTTGTTGTATTTTATGAAAGTAAACTTTTTTGGCTAACAAAACTGCTATCCTTCCTTGCCTTTAAAAAAAACGCGTTTCGCGAAACGCTTCCTTGCCTTTAAAAAAAACAAACAATGTAAAGTTTTAAACCATACTACATCATGTATTATTTTATATTTATTATATTTTAAAGACGGCATTGAAACTGCCTCAACGAGTGGTAGCAGTACAAGCGGAGTGGAGACATGCTCTATAAACAGTGACCTTAGCTCCCGAAATAGTAATCGGTCTGATAGCGAGAGCAGCCATAGTAGTAGTGAAGAAGAGGAATCTATATTGGATAAAAATAAGAAACCATCAGAAGGTAATATTTTAAATTTGTATAATATTAACTAGACCAATCTTTGAGATTTCTTTTTCTTTTGAACAAATTATGTACCATGAATGATGATGATGTACCAGTAAAATGATGTGTTAGTTATTCATTTTATGTATATTATATTAAAGTAAAATGGTTTGTATGCTTTTGTTTATTTAAATAGAAAAAAAGCAAGACTTAAGGGAGGAACTGCGAAAGCTTAGAGAAGCAAGACAATGCAAAATCTGCATGGACGACGAGATTTCGGTCGTTTTTCTTCCCTGCGGACACCTGGTCTCGTGCACAAAATGTGCTACTGCCTTTACAAATTGTGCTCTGTGTCGCAAACCCGTCAAGGCACTGGTAAAAACATACATGTCGTAATCTTCGTATTCGTAGTTATATTCTTTTGTCATTCTATGAGGAATAGGAAAATTTCCCAAAGTCATTATTTATATACAATATAATAATATATTATTATGTATTATATTTATACCACAACCTGGACGAACATTGTAGGAAAGGTTCATTAACAGTTATTATTATTTGTATAATGTATTATTATTAATTATTATTATTATTACCAAAGAGTAATAATCGTATTTCCTGTACTATCACATAAAAATAGGCGAAATTACAATTAATGAACTATTAATGTAATTAATTCCGTACCTTAATTTCGTCCAAATATTATAAGCAAGTACACATATATACACTGAACACAAATAGTTTTTGTGCAATGTAGTTTTCGCAAAATAATGATACTGATACTGTAAAATTCTTGCGGGTATGTTGTATATATGTGCATTTTTTTTTTGTTTAATATGTGTTAAATATGTACTACGTAATATTGTATTTATTTTTCTCAAAAAATACAATAATTGCATGCGAGTGGATATAGTGATATGTTTTTCATATGATATTGTTTTTGAATTTTTGTCGCTATCATTCAAGACTTACGATAATATTATTATAATAGAGTCCTTTGTTGACATTACAAACTTGAATATGTGCATAAAATGGAAACTTGTCTGAGTGAGTATCATTTACTAATGTATATGATAATATATTTTGTGTGTTACCTGTATCACCTATAATACTATAATTCAAAGAACAAGGTGTTTCAGATAAATAACTCATATAAATAAATAATAAAAGTATTATTATTTTCCTTCAAAGAAAACAAAAGGTGAACACTACATTACAAATTATCCTTAAAAAAAATGTGTCGCTTTAATTTTTTGTAATGCTTACTTGCATTAGTAAATTAAAATTTCATGCATCTAATGTAATGAACAATGTAGTTTTGTCTTTCAAGTTCCATGCCCATAATTATAAAATATAAAAATACAAAGAATTTAAAATTATAGGAAATTAGTTATTGCATTTACTATTAAGAATACACAAAAGTATTTATACCCACCGATTATATCGTTCAAATAAGAATGGAAGTAAGCTACGTCAAATAAATTTAAACTATTTGTACAGTTATGAAAAAGCATCCAAGATCGTATTAAATATTATATGAGACACAGATATGCATAATATAATATACCGTATATGACCAAATTCTAACCCTGGGCTACAATTAGAACACTTGGTATGTACGTAATGCTGTAGCCCATATGGGGGGCCACAATTGAAGCTGAGCTACAATTTGGTCATATACGGTAGTTGACGTTTTTTTGTTATTAATACTTTTAATAATAATATTATAGTGACTTTGTACAAAAGTTTTTTTCCGTGCTAAGAAAACATGAAGTACATTACAATGACCAAAGCAGTTTTTTTCCTTTATATAGAATGAAGTTATGAAATTGATCCTTTTTTAGAAAATGAATGTGTATAGAGTTTACAAAATGCTATACATATTATAGGAAGTACAAATTACAGCACACTGTAAATAAGTAGCATCCTTATCACTGGATAAGCATACATAGGTCCATAAATAATTATTATTATTTGTATGCACTGCCATGTTTTCATGAGTCAACATATGAGTCGTTGACATAGAATATAGGCATAATGCGTTTATGTATGATATATGTTATGTTACTGAATATATATAAAATATTATATATTATTTTATAATATTTATTCATTCACAGTTTTAGAATGCGTAATGTATAATATATTATTATTATTATGTTTCATAATAATTACATTTTTACAGATACGAACGTACGCAATTTCAAGTTATCTACTAGTCAATATACATACTTTAATGTAGTAATACTTTTGGTAAACTAAAAACAACGTCATGACATGCCTAAACAAACAGTCTGTTTGAGACTCTGTAACAGTTTTGAATTACAATAATAATATGTATAGTAATTAGTAGTTACTGAGTATAATAGTTTGAGAGTATCAGATTAAGTATGTTTTCATCGTTATTAATTATTAATTTCCTGAAAATTGACAACGTTAGTGATTCATCATAGTCTATATAATATGTACATCATGCGTTTCGTTAAATACATTTGTAATTCGTCGTATAATATATTATAGGGAAAGTACTCAAAGTTCTCGTCTAACAAAACGTACGTTTATCGTAATTTGTAATAATAATATTAAAATGTTATTATATCATTTTTAGTTAGTATTTTATGGATTTTCATAATGAAAATTTCATTTACCATACATGTTCTATGTATCTATAGAATATAGAAAGGTTCATTATTACATAATATTATAACATGGTGGATGAGTATATTTTGCATATATATATTATAATATGGTTTCTGGTTAATCAACTAGCAATAACTGGTACATTCATTAAAAAAGATGCCATATAAATAAGTTAACACGTTTGTTTTTAATAATACATATATATATATTCTTGAGGGCAAAGCATTTCGTTTTGACGTATAGCTTTCTTCAATTTTTTTCTGGATGCCTCAGAATCTATGTAGTGCCTTGCATACCGCCTTCTACTCGTCCTTGCATTGCTCGAAAGAGAAACTGCTTGTCATGCCCTTCGAGAACAAGTAAGTGCCGCAAAGTTTGTATCATCTTTTCACCGTCACTGATGACACATTTATAGTAAATGCTCAAACAAAGAAATATTACAAAAAGTGGTAATGACCATTGTGGACACTTGAAATGAGTTAGGAAATAATCTGTAATGTTGTCCTTTATTGTTTTCTTTATGTATTCTCCCGTACTACTATATTCTCTAAAAGGCCCACACTCCTCAGAAGGTTTCATCCATCCAAGAATAAATGTGAGCATGGCGATTGCTATGAGAAATGTGAATAGCTTTATCTTCGTCATTAGAGTCTTGATTGGTCTGCAAATAAAATGGAATCGTGTTATGATTTATAAGACATATTTTACTAGTTTATTTGTATGATAAACAATATGTGGTACATGCACATTAAACAAAAATTTAATACGTATATATATATACAATATGTATATGAGTCTACTCTCATTACTCATTGCGCACAAACAGACAGAATTCAATCGTGCAATAAAACGAGTTTTATCTACAAATAGAAATGTAGAGTTCTATAGAGTTGAACATTTAAAAGAGTATAGTTGTAAATTTTACAGTGTATAGAAGATAGAAGTACACAAAATCAAATTTAAATATTTACTGAGATTTTACTAAAAAATCGGTATATGACTTTCTTTCTTCATTTTTATCTGCATTCTTTCCAAAGATATAATTTTATTATATATGTAACACTTGGAGAAAATCTCAGGAGTAATAAAAGTAATCAGTCCCAACTTTTTGATGAGATCTCAATATTATTTCTATCACTTTATTATAACATATGCTATGCAAGTAATTTTGCGTACCTGAATATGTCTGGCGTGCCGCTACAGTTAGCAAGAAGACTGAATGTTTTCACTACAAAGAATGGTTAAGTATTAAGTATCATCGTATAATATATATATAATATATTATATTCATAATTTTAGTTCAAATTTATTTTAATTAACTTGTAAAAAGGATATTATGTACTGTATGTTCTAAACCATATATTAAGCTTCGTAACTGTATGTTTTATTTATTATGATGTAATTTAATTTAATCACATGAATTCACATGATAAATGTGATTTTTTTGTGTTTTAATGAATGTAAACATATAATTTGTAATGTTCAGAATATAAATATATATACTTACCAAAGAACAATAAAATCGAATACATGGAAATTGCAATGGGCAGCACAGGTGTAAAAAATATTCCAAACCATGAAAGTAGTTGAATGTTCAAAATCTGTTCAAAACATTAACAAGAAAGTATCATAAATCATAAATTACGATTAATAATACATAATACATAATGTACACAATACACATTACGCACATATATATATTATGTATAAAGTAAAGGCATTGAACGTGTGAACCAAAAGGGTCTATCAACGTTACTCATTTTGCTTCGAAATGCTTTCTTTGGAAAACTTTCTCCAAACTTTCACTTTCGCTCGTACACGATTAACTGGTTGCTAAATCTACTAAAAATCTGGGCGCATATGCATTTGCAGGACGGTAGGAAACACATTTATTATAGGTCGATCCACTTACGTCTAAATAATTCCAAATTAAATGAAAATGTACTGCTCCAATTGGTAAAATCCTTCGTAACAATGCTCTGATCGGCTCCAACATGAAAGTCACGAGTATTTTTAATGCCATATCCACTACGAGAAATCTAAAAAGACATAATATTATTATATCAAAGATTAATTAATTAGAAAATATACATTGATACAAATGAAACGGATTATAAAAGTAATGACAAATTAGGTTACTTGTAAATTTCTTGTGCAAGGGCGGATTCCCAACACGGCGTCTCAATTAGACTATTGCCAATTTGTTCAGTGTAAATCATATTGTAAAATTTAAGGAAGAATCCACCAAGTAAAATCATTCGTATAATCCAACATCGAAGTACAAGAGTGAATATTCTCGTTTCGTAATCAAACTTCTCCCATTTCCCCATCTACACAAACATAAAATAAGACATTTGAGCATTTGTAAAAACTGACGTGCATGTTGTATATGCATATATATTATATAACTACGTTCATAATACACATGAAAACTGATATGTGAAATGTGAAGTAAAAAATAGATAACGAGTAAAGAGACAGAAACAAGACAAATTCTGTTTACACATTGTGTACTGTATTATGTGATACAAAATTTATGCCTTACTCTTTCCATAAAGAATGAGAGGGTGCTCCAACTGATACAGGCAAATATTTGCGGGAGAAAGTGTATAATAATTTCAATTGGATCATATTTACTGTCTGCAAAATTGAAGTTGTGACTGAATTCTTGAATATGTGAAATAAAAGCTACACAAATAGAAATTAATCCCACAGTTATCAAGTTAACACATGTGCGAATCCCAATGAGTCCTAGACGATTACTTTCATTTGCTCCGTCCTAGAAAATAGAAAATACATTTTTTCAGGTGACGTATATGATGTACAAAAATCCGGATACATTCCGGATTCCATTAATATATTGTTATGCTTTTTCAGCGATAGACTTAATATTATAGAAGGTCTAAATATAGATCAACAATTACACTACTTCCAGCAGGTTTTCTATGTTATATAAATGAATAAATGAAATAAAAATGTTGTCGTTGAAAATATTACATACATTTTGGACATAAGTTCTAATTTCCTTTTGAATTGCACCTCGTTTGAATTCAGCTCCGGATTTACACTTTGTGAAATGGTCCATACTGCAGAATATCAGATCCGAGAAAACATGTTTCACATGTTTACTCTCAATTGTCGCCTATGTCACAACAATAACAAAAAAAACCATTTGCATTTTCAGTTATTTCTCAGTAATTGATTGTTTACAATTGCAAGCATGTATATTAATTTTTAGTAAATAAAATGAAATATTTATGAAAACACTACAAAATATTTAAAAAACATAATGGTTGTAACAAACCTTTAAACATTCCCATATTTGAGCAAAATAATAAATAGCAGTAAGTCCCAAGTATAGCATTAGAAGAAGAAGAATCAAACCACCTGCTCTAATATCATAATGCCCATAATAAATGCATGATTGAGGGTTAGAAAGAAAGTCTGTAAAATTATCAGTACTAAGTGAATTCCATCCAATTTTTGGTGTAGATGTTGTCAATGAATTATTAGTTATTGCAAGAGGCAAATAGTCTTCATAATTGAACTTTAGTTCTCCAGTACCATGTTGACATAGATAGTATATGGAGAATAGGAAGATTGTGAGTACATTGAGGCATAAAAGAGTTTTGATATCCTCAAAATATGTAGTAAAGACAAAACCAAAACGATTTTCAATACTTTTTAACGTTGATTTGAATAACGTATATTTGAAATGTTTTCGAATTTCATAGACTGACGTAAAAAACGTCCCCATTTTCCATTTAAAATTTCTCCAGCCAGTAAGCTTAAGAATTGGATTTGTGATGAGCTGAGCTTTTAACCCTCTCTTTTCTCCCATACTGATGGGCATTCCTTTGAAGGATAGTAATTGATCCGTAGTAGACTTTTCATTTCCAAGAGATTCATCTGCTAAGTCTGGTATATCATCAACAATGTATTCCGTACCACAAATGGTGGAATGTCTGTGAGTATGGGTTGTCGTTTTCCAACCTGGAATGATTTGATTCATGAAAATCAGGTTACTAAACTTTCTCCCAATACTATAATGGAGAAATACACTAAATTATCATAATATATGTATGATGTACTTATAACTTATAAGTACACAGAACATTTCACTTGTTTTACCTGAATTCCTTCGAGCGGTATGCGAAGGTAAAGAAATCCTAGTCATTGTCGTTGTAGAACTGACTCCTCTATTTGCTGCTTTATTATAATTTTCTTGATAAAATTCTGATCCTGCTTCTTCCCATAAAGTATTTTGATTACTTCTTAAATCCTTATTCGACATTTTCAAACCAATTTTTCCTTTGAATCTCTTCCTTTCCCGTTTTTCTCTTTAGTTCTAGATATACAATTCAGAGTTCAGAGTCAAAAATCAAAAAAACAAAATAAAAACGGACAACCGAAAAGAACCTGACTGATTCAAGGGATCAGTAAATAGTAAAGTAACTGAATACATACAATGATTTAAAAATTATTAAGTTTACTAATACTGGTCAAATATGTTAAATTCCATTTTAAAAATCCAGATAATGCTCCTGGACCCTTTTATTGGTGATGTCAATAAACGGAATATTATATACAAAGAAGAGAGAAATCGGACATGGCGCTCCTAATTTACGATCGATAAAATTCCCCTACTAGGAAACAGAGAGAAAGAGGAAGAGTAAGTGAGAGAGTGAGTGAAAGATCCCTATATATAGTGTTGGATGTTTTCTCTTCATCTTCAGTAACGAGAATTGCATATATATATATATATACAATGTATATATTGTATACATTTGTGAAACATTTCTATCGGTCCTATACATTCAATATCATATTTGCTCATTGACTATGCAAACACTACATTACATAACACTACATGGACTGCCGGATTTCCTGGATACATGCATATTTTTGCTTTGTACTTTCTCCAGCGGGAGAAATTTTACAATCCCTGTACACTGTACACATTACACCTTGTACTGCAAGGAACGAAATTTACAACTAATATCTAGATTCTAGATGTATTTTAGATAAAGTGTTGTTTACGTAAGTGAAAGACGTGAACTTTACACATAAACTTTACACATTGGGTAATTTTATAGCTTACACAGCTTCATATACATGACATGCTACAATTATCGGGTAAAATTGAACATTGAAAATGTGTTTATAGTGTATGCTGTACAAAATATACATGTATATAACTTTTTTCTTTATCACAAAATCAGTCTATGTACCAGTAATTTAATTTATTTAATAGTGTAATATTTGATTTGTACACAGTACCCAGCAGTCTTACACCGAAAAACAAAGAGTGTAGACGTTTATTGAACAGACGAGAGCACAGTGAAAAAGCCTTCATAATACATTTTTTAAGGACAAAATGGTAAGAAGTCTACTTTTCAACAATAATTATTATTGTAAAAATATACATATTATATTATTGTCTTTTTAGTCTCGTGTTAAAGTAATTGTATTCTATAATTATATACATTAAACGCACATAAATTATGTATACATGCTCACGTATTTTAAATCTAAATATGCTGCATATGGTACTTTTGGTATGTGATAGAATTCTAATAGATATAGTAGGAAAAATGGTGCTTGAGTTAATTGGAAAAACTCAGAGTCTAGAAGTCTGTGAACTGTGAGTAAATACATATTGTAAACTGTCAATAGATAGACAGTGAACACTGGTAAACACTATAAACTATAAACAACACAGAAAATCATTACATCAAAACGTGCAACACAGAACACCAAAACACTTGGTTCAATTCAAGCTGTCTCAAGTCTCATTTGTATTTTGTAAAACGATATTAGAGGGATTACGTGTAAAATTATGATACCATGATATATGTATATATAGATAAAACAAAAGTATAACATTGTATTTATTTACCAAACACCTCACCATTATCATATTTTGTATCAGATGGTGTATAAATATATATATACACGTAGTATAGTATGTACATCATTAAAAGAATACCTACATGTTCATATATTTTTATTGTACACACAGTATTTGGGTATTTTATTTACATTATTGTAGGGGCGTTTTTATCATTTATATTTATTCCTCTCGCATACCGCTGAGTTTTTAAAAGGAAAAGTATATTGAAAAAAGGAAAAGTTGCATAACTCTGATATAATATATCTTAATTATTTTTTAGAACTAAGTACATAACATATTATACTACACTATAGGACAAAAGTTTTATTCATACAATAGGCTAAACATATAAGTATATATCAAATATAAAGTGTGTATTGTCAAATCAGTCTTTTGTAGTTTGTCATTTAGTTAGCTTTACCTCTGTTGGATATTTAGTGTTTAACACATGCATAATATACATATGTACTATGTACCATATAGCTTTTGACAACTGTAATAATGTAGAAGCTTAAGTATAATAATATAATATACTTAAGTACAATATGCGTGTAAGCACAATGTATTCGTGACAATAGATATTTTTACAAATAAGCGATTTTTCATAATAGGAGGTGTATTACATATATATATTATTATTACAAATAGTTTATATTGAATTATCTATAATAGCAGCGTATATTATTATAGTGTGCTGAGTGTATTTAGCATTTAAATTAATACAGTGTCGATTCACTTGTATAAAGTATAACTAATTATGTCAACATTATTAATATTACGACAACAGAAAAGACCAAGAATCACAAAAGGAAGAAGAACAGTACAAATTTATTATCATTAACCATAGTAGAGTAAATAGTAAATAGAAAAGTGTTTGATAAAATATAAATACATGAGTACAATGTATAAGATATTATGTGTGCCTTCCTTTTATAATTACACATTAAATAAATGTTATTGACGTTGGGAAGCTATTTGGTGACATCAACTTTTATTAGTTTTTTCTTTCTAATCATCACTTTATATAATATTGATACCTAAATGGAGAACTTATCTTTTGAGACTTGAGAAACTGTGTGCACGGAATTTTTTAAAGAGTTTTGTTACTTTTACCTTTTACACGTGAGTATAGTGAGTAAAGAAAAGTTGACAAAGTGAAGATGTATAAATTAATAAATACTAAA
>JAQGBH010006749.1:0-11991 GCA_034698265.1 Sminthurinus aureus
AACAAAACGTTTTACAAACGTTTGAATATACTGGACAAAACGTTTTACAAACGTTTCCATATATTGGACAAAACGTTTTACAAACGTTTGCATATATTGAACAAAACGTTTTACAAACATTTGCATATATTGAACAAAACGTTTTACAAACGTTTGCATATATTGGACAAAACGTTTTACAAACGTTTGTATATACTGGAGAAAACGTTTTACAAATGTTTGCATATATTGGACAAAACGTTTTACAAACGTTTGCATATATTGAACAAAACGTTTTACAAACGTTTGCATATATTGAACAAAACGTTTTACAAACGTTTCCATATATTGGACAAAACGTTTTACAAACGTTTGCATATATTGGACAAAACGTACATATGTACATATGCATATACATGTATTTATATGGGCGTACATATGTACATATGTACATGCATACATTTACATGGGCGTATATATGTACATATGTATATACATACATGTATATTTGCTGAAAATCATTGTTAAATTTTATGCTTGGACCAAGAATAGATCCCCCGACCTTGGTCAAAAATCAAATGCTCTAACCACTCCGCCACAAGGAGGGTTACGGTTATGCACTGTTTTAACTCGTCTATATACACTCTCTTGCTGAAAAGTCTCCGGTTACTCATTTTCGTGCTCCTACGCACCTATACGTGACATTTTCGGGTACATTATGGTAGAATACGGCCTCCAAATTTGCGTACACGTATTTCTAAACCATTTGTGGCCGCTTTTTAAAGGTGTGCGGTGCTTTTATGGTAGTTTTTGGCGATTTTTGCATGGTATGCATGTTTAAAGCCATATATATGGCTGTAAATGTTTACAAAACATTGTAACAAACAGATTTTGGTCGAAAAAGTTGAAAGAAAACAACTTGATTGAAATATGTGGCAGCCGTTTTTACCACTGACAAAGACGATTTGAATTACTTTTTTCTGCTTCGCATCGGGAGCCTGAAGCATTTATGCTGTCAAGGCGATTCAAAATCTTCCGAAAGGGAGGATTTTTAATTTTTATTTCCCTTTAGTATTCTCTCGTCGGCTCTCAGTATGATTCTTCACTGAAATAATTGGAAGAAGTGTGGACACTATTCAGGATTCAAAGGGGAGAGAGATGAAAAGGACAAAACCAGTTTAGCTTTAGATATGTTACACAATACAACACTACAACAACAACTACTACTTTATTTATATCTTGTTCTTTTTTTCACATCTCTTCAGCAGTTCTCTATATGTAGACTCTAGACTCTAGACTCTAGATTCTGGACTCTGGGCTCTGGATAAGCATAATGGTAATAATGAAGGCAAAATAAAAGTGATAATGACGAGGATGGTGCTGATTATTCTCATAATATATGCGTCAAAAGTTCAATTCAAACGTCTACCCATGTGTTCTCACATTGCATTGTATTTTTGGCCCTTGGACTCGTGGACTATTTATTAACTTGTTCTCTTAATTATCTACAGTCCCAGTCCATCAATCCTATACAATCCAATCCAATCCGAAAGTTCAAACGACTGCAACAAACTACGTTTTCCTGTCCACACTTGTTACAATACAATGTGTGCATAGTGTAAAGGTAACATGAAAGGCACTGTTTTCTGTATTGGAATTTTATATAAGCGTAAATGTGTTTTACATGTTTTGTTCTACTAAATACTAAAATATACCCATCAAAACATAAGTGACACTCCAAAGCTAGCCTAACACTAAAATAGCATTTCACTATTGAGCATTGAGCATTGAGAATTAAGTATTGAGTACTTATTGAGCTAAAACTTGGCTCTGGGTGGTCACACAGAGTAGTGTTAGGGGTGTAAAAAGTTTTGACCTTATTTTATTTAGCAATAATAACTGTTCCAGTATTTCTAAATATTTCATAAGTTGTGTGTGGAAAACGGTACTTACCTAAACCTTTATTATATATGCGCGTTTTCATTAGCATGTTAGATAAGCACTTCTGTATTCTGTATGTATACTTAATGAGGACGGAGAACTTCTAAGCTCTGCTTAATTCAATCGTAGATTGTAGAACAGCAATGGTGAATAAACAGGTGAATATTGCGTAGAAATAATTGATGGTATTTTATCACACACCACAATCTTCCTCAACCAAGGGACAATACATGTTTTTCATACTTTGTAAGGTTATTCTGGTATGTGACTGCTTGACTGTTGCTCTACGGAAGTGATAAGTGATGGACGTAAAACCACTAATAATGCATGGAGGAAAGTGTTAAAACCTGTCCCTTTGGAACCGCAAAACTGTAAACCATATGTATAGTAAAATGATACAGGCCCAGGCTTTATTTTCACCTTGGTCAATGTTTCTTATGTCTTATTGTGTGTGAATTCAGTTCTCACTGTACTGTACTGTGCCGAATTTTCAATAATAAATAAGCGGTAAATTGAAAGCCATGTATTGTATAATATTGTTATTCAGAACCATGGAACTCGCTCATGCTTCATAATAAATAAATGATAAATATAAATATCTTATGGTCTTCTTTGTTCTACCACGTAATAGAATATTGCGGGCAGTTGGACAAGAGCCGTCAGTGCTATTGGAAGGTTGGAGTTGGAACTCTAGGAGAAAGGAAACTCTACATCAAAATAGAAAACTTTCTGCGTTCTCTGTGTTGCAGATATTGAATATCGAGTAATTTTTATTTTTTAGTCAGTTTCATAATAAAAATTTGCTAGTATTTGAAATAGTACAAGAAAAAGCCAGAAAATGCTGTCGAGAGCATGTTTAAAGTTAAATTTTCAGGCAATGTATTTTGCCTCTAGGATTAACATGCTCCCGGTCGTTATAAATAAACACACTGGTCGAATGTCTGTTCAAAGATCTATCTGGAGAAAAATATGGTTCAAATTCTGGCAATTTGCTGGAATGTGTCATGCTCTTCATATTTTTTTCCGTCTTCTTCACACCACATTAGTACTTGGAACTGGAGAACTTCATCATATTCCACTCCTCTGCTTCGCCTCCGTCACCTACAGTACGACACCCTGTGCATTGAGCATCCTCTTTGATCGATTTGCCGATCTCAATGTTAAACTCTTTAATGAGCTGTTCAACTTTCATGGTATTAAATATAATTAATCAAAATTACCAACTGTAAAAACTATGTCCATTGCCCAGTGTACAGAGTTACTGCTTACATTTATATTTTATGATATAAAATGTTTCAGAACCAGAATCATGGACAGAAAATCGTGGGCCGAAGACAGGACGAGAAAAACTATTGTGTAACCTACCTCAATTCGTATACTCTCTTCTCGTGTCATATCCATTGATGTAAGTAGTAAGTAACGAGTATGTTTGCAAATTAGCTACTCCAGGGTTAAAATAAATCAAAATGTCTTTGGAAACTCAATTTGCATTTCATGTTACATTTTCAGATACACTTTTGACCGAGAGATCCCACATTTGCTGATCCACTGCTTCCCAGAGAGTTGGCAGAATCCTTTTACACTATTCCTGAGTTTAATGGGAAACCAAGTAATGCATCTCTTTTTCCTCGTTTTCTGGAACTACTGTGCATTCTTCATTATGGCTTTTATAATGACAACTCAAGAAAATGCAGTGCGAGATGCCGAAAGAGTGATGTAAATGAGTTTTTAATTATTGCTTTACTTTTTAAACGTTTTAATATTTAAATTATTACCCAAGTCTCAAGTCTCAAGTTTAACACTAAGACTTGTTGTAAAAATATTTTTTTTATTAGTGACCATGAGGAACCTTTGTTATCCAGAATAATTCAAGGGTGCGTAGCCATAAAGCGAGTCACACTAAGTCTCCATCTCTTCAATCTGACATTCTGTAAGATCATCTTCATGCTCAAGATCGTCTCACTAGCCTTGGCTATACTTGGAGGTAAGAATGAAAAATAGATTCGTCTTTCCTTTTGAATTTCGCAAGTGGTCGTAGAGAATCGAGTAAAAATACTATTAACCTTTCAAATTTTCTTGTTTTACATATATATTTTTTGTTTCAGGTTTTGCCGCGATACGGCTTGTGCAAACGCATCTGCCCTATACAATCATCTATACAATTTGCCTCAATAATGGAATGACTCTCTTCATCGGTGATTAAATGATTAAAGTATAAAATGTTTCAAATTATAGTGTATAAAAACAAACAATAATAATTAAGTGCTTATGTTAACTCTCCGCTGTTCAGGTATGTTCAATCGAGCATTTCAGGTTAGTGATCGGATTGAAGAGCTAAAGCTTGTAATAAGAATGGAATCAAGAGGTCTGCCTAACCCAGAGAATCGATCAGAGTGCAAACGTCTCTTGCGGTGTATCCGCAGACAAGGGCTCAAAGTGGGTGAATTTCACGTGTTGGAAAGGGAAAGGTATGAAACAAATTATACAACAGTTGACAGTATTTTCTACTTACCATAGTTGATGTCTAAAAAATGCGTAATAAGTAATCTTTAATTTATTTCTTTTTGGATTTTGCAGTACCTGTATATTCGTCGACTATGTGACAAACCAAATTGTGAGTCTTCTTCTCACATTTTAAAAGGATGTGGATACTGGATACGGCGGAAATTCTGGTTCCAAATAAATGAAAACAAAAACATTTTCTCCACTAAAATCACTTTTACATACTTAAAATAACTACAGAGTGTTTTAAAAGCAACAAGCATCTTTGTAATTTGTAATGTCATGTACTTTGAGTATTTTTCTATACAAAAACTGCTTATTGGTTGTAACACGCAAAAAAGTTTTCATCTAATTGAATTGTAGATTTTTGATTGTTGCTAATTAATTGAAGCTGCATGACGAGACAAATCTGAAAACTTAACCTTAGACTTTACAGTAAGTATAATAAAAATAATAACATGTGGATAAAATTCAAAAACTTGAGAAGGAATAGTAGTGAAAGTTATTCAGGTGGAAATAATAATAAATGATAACTTTTTTTGTGTAATGTGGGAAAAGGAATTGTAAGAATATGAATGACATGGCTGTTCTCACATATTCATATTATTCATGTTCATGTTCACGATATGTACCAAATTATCCACAAGAATACAAGGAGATATTCTTTTCATCACCAGGATATGATATGACGCTGGTAGTCAAGTAGATTGTACATTTGAATACCAAATGTCTCTGCTCCATTTTACATACTATCTACTACATACATTTTGCTCGCATTTCCTCACATAACCTAATTATTAATGGTTTGGTGAAAAACAGAAGGACTTTGAGAGAAGAAAGTACAAGTAGAAATAAAAGCTAGAATAAAAAAATGATAATCTCATCTCATTTTTCTTTCAACTCCTTTTCAATAAAAAATTGCACCATGTACAACGTACACTGTACAATGTACAGTGTATTTTGTCCTTTGAAATGAACCAGGAAGGTGTCAAGACTTCTCACCTAGGTTAAAAACAGGGAACGTGAATCATTAGTAAATGTTTAGTCTGGCTGTGAAAAGATGCACATATATATGTAATGATATCATGTAATATTCTATATTCTATGTTCTATATTCTAGATATCAAGGGCAATCCATCCATCATGAGGTAATAAAACCTGCATGAATGATCACACACTGAAGAAATGTCAAAAGTACTCATATGTACAGATCTATGTATGAGGTATGAGTACATATCATAGTTCTCTGCTCCGGTTTTTTCACTGTGACAATGCATAAATGATTACACATATGTATTTGAGTACTTGAGCTCTGATCTGTGATTCCCGCTCCCTTTTATACAGATTCATATTCATAACCTTTAACGCATAACGTATACCGTATACCACACTACATTGAATACATGTGTATGTGCATGATATGAAAATTTGTAAGACACAACTTCTCCGTTATACTTACAACTTTTTATCCATCATTTGTGACATTCCTGGAACTGGAGCTGGATAGTGGATAGTGATACAGTATTTGGTATTTGGTCTATTGGACTTTGTAAACGATTGTAATTTGTGTCGTATACTTGTACTTTGTACTTTATATTTTGTACTACACAGTCAAGACAAGACAGGACAAGGCAAGACAAGGGACTAAAATATAATACTTTTTCTTGCACTACATATTCACTCAGAGTCATGATGATGACGATGATGATGATGAGTGAGAGAATAAGAAGAATAGACTTTGAGAGAAAAAGAAAAGGAGAGAGACAGGTCGACCAAGTTCAAGAAGAAGAGAAAAGAGAGGAGAGGGTGATAAATGAACTGAATTAGACATGGCACTGAACAACACAAACTCAACTATCACAAAACTTGGGACATGCGACTCTTCTACTCTGGAATCTGCTGTATATCCTTCCACCTCTCTACTCTGTATGTTCAATGTTAACATATCTACATTTTTATATACATAGACTTCCATATGTACAATGTACAATGTGCATCCAATAGTAATGTGAGCCGTAGATTTTCTACATTTCTTTTTCTCTCTCCATTCTTCTACATGCGTAACAAGACAAGCATTTTTATTTAGATTGAAACGATTTGTTATCTGAACCCATGCCCTTCACATTTGCATGTTCTTCCTCACACATTCTGTGTATATGTACAACGTACAATGTCCAATGTACATTCTTCCTTGTAAGCTGTACACCGTACATTGTACATTGTTGACTGTACAAAGATAGACAAAATGAGATGAGACGAGACTAGATGAGGTACATCTATTTCATCTTTTAGTTTTTCACTTGTGAAATGAGATTTTTTTTTCTCTCTTTACTCCTTTTTCTACGACAACGACAACGACTACTACAAATGTTCCATATGCAAATGAGTACAAGACAACAGATTTGAATCCAAATCCAAATTCAAAGTTGCAATGATCCTTCACACTACATATAAACTACACAGGATTCACAATGTACTCACAATGTACAAACTACAAACTATTTGGGATTCAGATTTCAATTGTAGCTCATTCCTAAACTGTGTATGCATATGACATGACATATTCTCCTATATGTACTGGTGATGGTTAATTATAAGTGTAGAGTGTAGAGTGTAGAGTGTAGAAGAGAGAATGAGATGTGGGAAAAGAGACAAGGAAAAATTACAGTAGTTTTGAAAGCATGAGGCAAAATTAAGTTTTATTCTCATCTACGTCTACATCTAAAGCAAGAGAAAATAGACAACAAGAGTTCAGAATTGCAATTCAAATTGCAATAAAGTCAGATTGAAATATAAATTACGATTCTCATGTAACAGGCACTAGATACATTACAATACACAATACACATGGCAAAACCAATTGTGGATGTTGTTTTGTACTTTTTTGCATTTTTTTAGGCACCAACTGAATTCCTGGCCAAATCAAAAGAAGAACAACATTTCATCAGCAACAACAGTCAAACGGAAATCAAACCCAAGAGCAAGGAGTACATAGCGGGAGCTGTGTAGTGAACAAACACACACAGGTGGCAGTCGGGTGACATAAACCGACTGTCGGTATCTCAACTCTCGAATCTCAAATATTCAAAATTTCCCTTCATGTTCCAGAAACAAAAACCCCCATTTTTGATTCTTGGAATTTTCCTTAAATCCTAATGGACTATGTTGGATATTGGATATGCTTTGTTTCATGTTTCAATTTTGTTAAAAACGTTCATGCTGAATTTCTCAATGACCAATGATTGAAATTTTTCATCCATCCATTCATGAATGTACAAGATACAATGTACCACACACAGCACATAGCCCAAATCGCCCAAGAAAAATTCATAATGTAAATTGTAGCTCAAACAAATGAGTTGGTTGGTTTTTAATTCTTTGTCGATGAGAGGAGAGCTTTTGAAGAGCTTTTTGAAGAAATGGTACGAAAAGCATTTATCCATTATCCATTACTCATACATGTATGGTATCCCATGTACTTTCGTACTTGCCGGCAACCTGAATGAAGCTTTTCTTAAAAAATCCTCACTGACTCAGGAAAATAGCAAGTGAGTGAACTTTGAACTTGTGGGTTGTGGTACATTGTGGAAAGAAAACATGCGGTGATGGGGAGAAAACAAGTTCCCAGCTCGTGCTCGTGCTGATGCTCTTTTGTTTACAATTATTGACAGGTATTTACTATTTTAATCTAAAACCTCGATGATGTTTTACAGCTTATTTCCTCCTTTGACAAGCAGCATTGATTACGTCGGCGTGAGTACTTTAGCTCCGTTTCATTCTACTCCATCGGTACTTTTTGTTCAAACCCTCTAATTTACAATACGGAATTTTCCTTCATTTTCCCAATTTTTCTCACCTAAAACCAAAAACTAAAAGCGTTTAAAGATTTAACTCGACAAATTTCCATAAAACACAAAACACAGCATACAACATACAAAATGAAGCATAGAAAAGGTTTTTCCTGATTTCCTCATACAACATAAATCACAAATTCCATGTTATGTGTTATATTATATCTTCGGCTACTTCAGCAAAGAAATTGCACGGCATTATTGCATTATAGACTTTATTGTTTTTTAATGATAGCTGTACACTGTACACTGTACACTTTATCTTCGTGCTGCTTACACTATAGCTATAACCGGTCACATACATATAACGAATAATTATAACCCTTGTATCACCATTCAATTTTAATTAATCTTCATGCAGTTTCCCTTAGTTTGCGATACTCTGCTCATTTATGTTTTGTATGTGAACAGTGAACACTGAACATTCATGAGATTGAAAAAATACAAGGAGGAATTTAGATTCAAGTCAGGAGCATGTAATCAAGAAAAGATTCAACATAATGACTGAAATCGATCGTGTGCCAGCCAGTCAATAATACAACAATAATAAACGGTAAGGAGTAAGGACTTTTTTTGAGGAAAAAATGTAATTTGATTTGCAATAACAGGTACAATGAACAATGAACAATACCAAAGATAATAAGCATCAACATGAACATCAATATCATGACGGCGATACTCTTGTACTACTGATATTGTACTTTCTTTCATCATGTTGAGTTGCAAATTACTGTAATTTTAAGTCGGCATCCCTTTAAAGACGGTAATTCACAGCTTAAGCACACTTAGCGAATGTAATTAGCAATAAACAGAAAATTCCCTCTGTCTGCAGTCTACAGATTCCTCATTACAAAAAAGAAATTATGAATTTGATCAACACTTTGGTGCGTATTGAGTATGGAGTATGGAGTTTGCAGACTTTGAGTAAAGAAATTCAATTATTAGAATACATTATTCATCGATATCGATTATAGTTAATTTCTCCGTGTTTTCAGTGATTTTGGTAATCCTTCTTTTTGGGAAATTTAATTATTATGAATGAACTTTTAAATGTTTTTACAGAGCTGTTACTGTTACTCCTTGCTTTATGTAATCTATTGTGTGATTGAAAAGCATGGAATCTAACCTGTCATTACCATTTTGTCAGTTTTAACGTTACAAATCCGAGTGGCGGCTTACTTTTTATGAATGTGTCTGTAGTCTGTAGTTTGTAGTTTGTGAGTGTAAGTGATACACACAGAGGTATATACATTGAAAATCAAGAACAATAAATTACCCGTACACTACTTTTTATATAGCGAGTAGTGTCTAATGTCTCATGTCTAGTGTCTAGTTCCTAGTTTGTACAGTGTAATACAATGTTTTCATTCAAAGGTGATGGCTGAGCCAACCCGTTCCATTCTATAAGAAGAAAAACACTACTCATTACACAATGCATAATGTACCATGTACAATGTACATAAACTCACAAGGTAAGTTGTAATGGAGGTAAATAAATAAAAGTCAGAGTATGTCAAAGGAAAGTGGGAACCTTCGTTGGGCGAGGGTGTAACTTATTCTTTCTTTCTTTCGGCTTCGGGCCTTTCTCTCCGTCTCGCCTTTTTGACGATCGGCGGTGTGTTGATAACTCTGATTTTTTTTCATTGTGCTCTAAAGTCTAAAGAGTAGACCTTTTTCTTTTATCTGGTATTTGGTGTATTGGTTCACATGATATACCCACGTGCATGTACTCTATACTCTATACTCTATACTTAAACGTAAAGCACAATACTATACAAAATGCATGTTAAGTGTAAAGGGAGCATTTTTTCAATGGGGTTGAATGTTGAATGAAAGATTGACAAAGCATAGAATTCTACATGTTTTGACTCTGACTTTCGACAGTGGATGTTGTTTAATAAGGTATAGTATAGAGTATAGAGTATAGAGTATAGCTTATATAGCAACAGATCAGCAACTGACGACAGAAATGGTGAAGAAATATGGATAATGGATAAGAGATGGCTTTTATCTAATTTTTCTTTCGATTTTTGATTCTTAGCCGACTTTATGTACATGGTTTATGGCTTATCCAAAACAAAAATATACCATGGCAATCCGTATCTTTATTCCATTGAAGAGATAATAAGCTTTTTGCCTACTGTATTCCTTTCATTGTTTTCAATTAGTTCCAAGTTTTTTTAGCTCAACTCTTTTCCTCCTCTTCTTCTTTGCATAGTGCATAGTGTAAAACGTTAGGTTCTCAACAACAATAGGTTTTGAAGACTGAAACAATTCTTCAAAACAATTTTATTCCACTTCCACTAGCTTAGAGCTTAGAGTTTTCCCATTTCCCAGACAGAAAATACAAAAGACAAGGCTTATGTAATTTGAACAATCACTTGCAATATCAATTTTAATTTCAAATTGGAAAGCCAAGTTTAAAGTTTAAAGATATTCATATGGCAGTTCGTCCTGAATTATTATAATAATTCTCTAATTTGTCAAATATATATCTTATACAAGCTTTAAACTATCAAAGTGATCAATTGAACGTTCGTAGTTCGTAGGCTGGGGCAATCGGCATTGTCTTTGCCGTACTGTGAGAAGTTTGACTTGTTATGTATTACTAGGATGATAAATTTTAGTGTTGAGTCGGCGGTTAAAGTTCAAAGTTTCTCTACTGAGTTTTTGTGGAAGTTCTCTTCAAGAAGCTTTCTTAGTCCGTATTTGTCCGAAAATTCAACTCTTACATCAGTTTAATAAAATGATAAGACAATGGACCATGCACAGCACTTGTGTACATCGATATCCATATCAATATCCGGTCCGATCTATGTGTCTGTCTCTCTTTGAAAATGCGTGTGTGTGTGTTTGTCGCCAGATAAAGGGGAAATTAGAAATTAGAAACAAGTACAATAGACAATAGACAGATAGGATACACAATGTATCTGTATATCGTACATCATAGGTAACGTAGCGCATCTCCATTAGAAAAAACAGAGGACTTGTTACTTGTTACAGAAAAATATTGTTTTGTTAACAAATTTAATGCCAGGGGAAAAAATTTGAATAAAAAAGAATTCTCAATGGTGATGACGATGGCAAAGGCAATAGGATACTTGATACTTGAAAGTTGAATTTGACTTGACTCGGGATAAAATGCACTAAAAAAACTCGGAAAACTGTTCCATCAAAGAAGAACAATCTTGGATGTAAATGAGCCATTTAACTTGTAATTTTGCTATGCATCATGACTTTTACAAATTCTAGACTGAGGACGTGGGGTGGGGATCCTAAATTCTACATTCTACATTCTGGATTTTAGGTTCTGTCCTCAACCATTTACAAGATATCTTCCAACTTTTACCTACACATGACCGATTACAAAGTCAAAAAGTATGTGTTTTACATGCAGATGTATCGTGTGTATTTCTAGATTCTAGAGGAGTACGAATAAAGGAAATTATTTGGGATGAGTAAATGGAATAAATATACACCATGTACTATCTACAATATGTATGGATATGCACGATAAATGCAACAATCAAACTTTTGCACTTCAGTTCTTACGTACAAAAGGACTGTGAGCAAACATGGGTTTTTAAGTGCTGCACTTGACTATGACAGTGTCAATATAATACAACAAAATGCAATATAATATAAAGTTAAAATCCTCCCTCCGTGAGGATTTTATATCGCCTACAAAGCATAAATGCTTTCGGCTCCGGAAGCGAAG
>JAQGBH010006750.1:0-11991 GCA_034698265.1 Sminthurinus aureus
GCTCTGCATTCCAACCGCACATTCTTCAACATTATGCTGCGCATACGACCACTAGACGGGTTCTATTTGAAGTTTCACATATAAATTTCAAAGTTCATTTTCAATCTTACCTGGACATACTCCACTAATGATGGGAAGGGAAGTTGGATCATTTTTCATATTATCACATTTTTCTGCAAATTCTCTTTCACTTTCTATAAGGCATAGATCCTCTGCCAGAGTTATTGTGATAACCTTATCTGCTCCCAAATATTTAAAAAATCCTAAACGGTATTCAATGTAACGAGTTCCAATCATTATTTCGTATGTATATTGTCAATATTTCTTTAAACTCAAAAACTTGTAATTGAACTACTACAACATACAACGATGTTATAACATCGTAACATTATATAAATATTATATTAAACTTAAATACCTGACAGTCTTTCTGCAGTTTCCTGACCAGAAATGTCATATTTTTTGGCTAATGATAAAATTGGTTGAGTCCCAAGAGTTATAACAGCCAAGAAATTTTTAAAACCGTCATCAATTACTGAGGACTAAAACAATATAAAAAGCGTACAAATAATGACAATAATAAAAAATTATTGATATATTTCAAATGTACTATTATTAGTACTAAACATACAAAAGCATAAAGTGCGTATATATTATTATTTACTTTTCCATTTTTATTGCGTTCAAGTATTCGGACGAGTTCTTCGGGACTTTGTTGAGAAATTAAAATGCTTTCAGCAGAAGTTATGCATCCACTACAAGCCAGACAGTCTGTCAAGTTTATCTCTACCTTTTGACTTACTAGAGGGATCTAAAATAATATTCAGTAGAAAAAACAAAACAAATACATTATGATACATTATAGATATTACTCTCCACCTAAATTGCTATGCACTTTGCATATATATATAATATATACTATCAGCTGTAATGTACAAACCACAATAATTGATGAGTGACATCGATGATCATAATAATATGATGTACTAATGTGTTTGATTTGTGAATAAAAAAAAAAAGGAAAACATGACAAAGTTACCTGTAACGAACCATCATCTTCTAATTCAATTCTGACTTTTGAAGCCGAAGGTTGTGATGAAACTCTTTGTTGTTGAGTTGACTGTGTCGGTTTGATACATTCCTATACGGTTAAAATACAACAATTTATAAAACAAAAAATACCTAAAGTTGAAGTACATCTATAATATATTTAATAGCAAATGACATTTAAACATGTATTTATTTTTTATTTACCTGTGAAGGCGTAATAAAATCGTCCAAATCTGCAATTTTAAGTATACTACTAAATCCACTTGAGCTCATTGTATAACAGTATATTCTGCCAATAAACTATAAAATGTTGTATAACATGAAATAATTGCTGTACTTTTCCAAAATCTTGAATGTACTTTGTTCTGTACCTAATTGTTGATTTAATGTCGCACATTAATTTTTTATTGCACGATTTTGATTTTTTTATCCTTGACGTTTTGCCGCTCTAGAAAAAGTATATCCTTGGAATTTAAAGTCAAATTTTATTAATCGTCCAATTTTATTTTCATCACTTTAGGTTTAATTGTGATTAAAACGTGGTTAAATTGATATATAGTTATACAAGATGTCATCCTGGAAAAATGCACATAAAGCTCATCAAAAACCACATAGAGAACGTCATCAGGTAAGTTAAAAAAACAAAATACTTGTCATTGTCCAAGAAAACACGTGTACACGTGTTTGCAATATTTTTGATTTGGATGCAAAATGAATTGCTGTAATATTTAATATTAATTATTTAAAATGTTTGTTAACGTCTCATTAGCCGGAAGCACGGAAGGAGCTTGGTTTTTTAGAGAAGAAGAAGGATTACAAACTTCGTGCAGAGTACGTATCTACATAATAAAATTATTTCAGATTTGAGAACATCAAAATTTTCATTTGTTGTAGTATATTTATGAACTTAATGCTTCTATTTTTCTTAAAATATTATGATGTTTTGGTGTGTTTGTCTCATTTGTTTTAATACTTGTACTTGTCTTGCAGTGATTACAATTCAAAGAAAGCTCAATTAAGATATCTACATAAGCGAGCATTAGATAGAAATCCAGATGAGTTCTATTATCATATGATCAACTCTCAAGTATCGGTAAGAGAATAATTAAATTTCCAAAATAATAAACAAAGTATTAAAAAATGTTGTGTAAAATTGCACACCATTTCATATTTCGCATTTCATATTATCTTGGTAAAAGTTGAAAATGCATAGTACATAAAATAATATTATAATACTTTGTTCATTTACTTTTAATAGGAGGATGGGACACATGAAGATAAGGCAAAGGAACCAGAAGTAACACCTGAACAACTCATGTTGATGCAAACACAAGACTACAAATATATTTCCACTCGTCGAAATCTAGAAGCTAAAAAAGTAGAAAAACTTCAGTCCAAACTCCATCAACTTGAAGAAACAAGTCATAATCAACATACATTTTTTGTAGATGATGAAAAAGAACTCAAAAAATTTAATCTTTCTAAAAAACTTGATGTTCCTAAAGAATTAGTTAAAAGAAGATATAATCGAATTAGGACTAAAGATTTAGCAAAGATAGACCTGTCCTTATTAACAAATGCTGACACATTGGAACAAATCAATAGAGCAAGACATAAATCTTACAAGGAATTAGAACAAAGAACAGAAAGAGAGAAAAAATTGAATACTTTACAACGGAAAATGGAAATTAAAAGAGCTCTTCAAGTAAGTTTATTGAGATTTCCATTTCTTTTATGCTACTATAAAATATAATAAAATCAAGATTATTATTTTTGGTGATATTCATTCATTTGAAAACCCTTTCAATCTAGTAAAAGGAAATTATCTTTAACCTCTTATTTTTATTATTTTACTAGGATAAAAAGAGAACTGTGAAAAGCCGAATCAAACCCGAGAGTAAAGATGCTGCACCAATTTATGAATGGAAATGTGAACGGAAACGTTAACAAAGTATGTATTAAATATTAAACGTCTTCTTTTTTTTCATTAATCTTTTTTGATGCTATAACATGTATAATTGATCCAGCTGTTAGTTGTAATTTATATTTGAATTTATTTTTAAAATTATTCCTTTCTCATCTTTCTTTTAACAAAAAAAATAAAATAATGTTATAATCATAATGGTTTTTGAGCAAACTAAAAGAATTATATATATAGTTATGAATTCTTGATTTAGCGTTTCAGTCCTTTGGCAATAGTTGATAATTGAAAAACTATCATTTCTTGCAATTCATAATATAATATGCATTTAGAATAGGCAACACATAGTTGTGTTCCCATTAGTATATGTAAATAATATGAATAGCTATAGGTTATAAATTTATTTATTTGTATACCGGACAATCGAACTTTGAAAATGCTGTTCAAAATGTGTACATGATGGTCGTATTTAGTATTCCTTGACATAAAACGCAAATGTTTGCATTTCATAAATCACAAGATAATAGTTATTTATTAATACGAAAATATCGATTATTCGGAATAGACAAGTGAAATATGTTTTATAGTTTTTGTATTTGAGTAGAGACATTTGATCACAGTTTACCATTAATTGTTTAAGTACATACTGTTTTATAGTCATGATTGTGTGTTCAGTACTCGTGATTAGTAAGCACACTCTTGTGTATAACTTTATTCTACTTGAGTAAGTTAATTTTGTACAGATTGCTTGTCGTTTGCTTCCAAACCGCAATTTTGATGTGTGCAGTAGCATGTATGTAGGCAGTAGGCACGTCAATCATGAAATTCCAGTTCCCCTTCATGCTATATACACGTGTGGAATAAAGCATGTTTACTCTATGTAAACGGAACTCAAGGTAAAATTTTACCAAAAGCAAAATGTAATTTGAGGCAGGAGCATATATTATGACATCGATGTAGTTCCAATCGATTTAATAACTGTTGTAGACTTCTTGAAAAGAAGATGAAGGACCTGAAATTTTCACAGACTTTGATTTTTAGTGATGAAAAATCAAAGACTGAACAAAATCTGTACTTTTCATGGCAAAAGTACTAAAAATTAAAACTCTTTTCATAAATAGTATGTGTTTTTAAGAGTTGCGTTTTAAATGCATAATTATGTTGTTTCGTTTTCTTAATTTAAAAAAAAATATTTGCTTAAAAACCAACCTGTATTGGTTATATTCCAAAATTTTTCATTATTATTATCCTCATTTTGGTTTTGTATGGTTGAATTGGAAGTTGCAGAGTTGTGGCTCATATTTATCTCACTAGATTTTTTTATTCGATGAGGAAACTGTCTTCCAATGGCATCAGTAGTTTTCTTAATCAATCCGTAATTTGCTATAGGACGTAGTCTTTTCGTAACAACAACCCAACTTCTTTCAAATATGAAAGCAACGATTCCAATGAAAAGTCCAAAACCGAGAATAAAGTATGCACCAATGAAATTATCATGTGTCAAAGGGACAGGTCCTTCATCTTGGGAGAAATCATATTGAATATTTTTCGCTTCTTTTGGTCTTTCATCCCTAATCCGTTGGTAGTTCATTTCTACCCATCTTTTACTCAAACCCATATCCACTGCAAAGTGCATAATTTTTTCAAAATTTTGACGAAATATTGCTCGTTTCTCCATCACCCAACAACTGCAAATGTAGATTTAGCATTCAGTTGGATTTTATGTCAAAAAAATGATGTTACATAAAACGAGTAATTTTTTGTCATTTTGTACATAATATTATTATATTGCATGTTATAATGAGCTTTTTAATAAAAAAAACCTGCTAATAAAGAAGGTTGTTGTTGAAGATACAATAATAGGAACTCGTCCATGACGGTCACTTAGATTCCTATAGCCCACATCAACTGCACTCCCTTCATAAATTATACATGCAAATTTTGACTCAATTGCTCGAACGAGACATTTTACAGAACTATGTTCCAGTTCCATTCCACGAAAAATAGTTACATAAGTAGGATTTGTTGAAGATCTAAATGCACTATAAGCAGCTCCAGCTAAATAATAAAGTCCCCTGTAAAAAGAAATTTTTTAAATAAAAGTTCTTAAAAAATATACAGCGTACAAAACATATATTATTTTATAATAAAAAAATGTTGCTTATATTTAATACCATTTATATGACGACTTTGTAAGTTCCTCAAATGTTTCTGGAGGTTTTTCAACAAAAGGAAAAGCAAGACAACTGACAAGTTCAGAGCGATATGCGGTTAGAACATTAAGTATAAAAATGGTCCAACATCCGCATAGGAATTTAAGAGCCAAGGTTTTAGGATCTATGAAATATTGGTCCATGAGGGAACCGAGAACATACAAAAGGATTCGATCAAGTTTTATGTCTTCTCTTGGACTAAGCATTGCTATAATGTAAAGAGCAAAAATGGTGAACACAATTGCAAGGGCAAGAAGAATCCAAAATGTCACTGAAAATGGCCAAAATACTGCTTTCCATGTATGAATTGGCTGTGGCAATCCGGTGGCAAAAGTAAGCCAATCGTAAGTGATTGGGAAGGAAAATGATACAAGCTCATTTCGTTGCAACGTGGCTGCGGTTACCATTCCAAAATGAGCATTATCATACAAAATATCAGCCATGGAACCTGTCCATGTTCCATTCGGCCATCTTACACCACTTCCACCCCCACCGATACTCGGAAATAATTCATAGGTGAAATTTAATCGTTTTTTACATAGTTCAATCATTCTTGTATGCACTCCGGGTTTTCCGGCCCAACTCCCATCCGACTTTTGATAAATTTCCATTCGATAGACTATTTTTGAAGAGACAGCGGCCCTTATTTTGAAGCCATGAAAATTTTCAACAAAATCTGGAAAAATTTCAGAGGTGTGAGGAAGTTTTCCTGTAGAAAGCCAAGTTTTGACCATTTGACTTAACTTTATAATTTTGGGACGCCCAGAATTACAGTAAAAACATGCAGATTTCACTACAAATTCCAACTTTTTGTTCTCATCCTTTTCCCTCATGATTGGACGAGTTTCAAGTCCAACGACAATTTTATATTTAATTTTAAGTGTAGTGTTTTCAAGGAGGAAAGAGTCAAAACGACTGACGCTACTACTACTACTACTGCTACTTTTCCTGTCGGTTCTCATACTTTCACTCATAATATAGAAAATGTAGTAATCCGTATCTTTCCAGGTCACTGCACCATAACGCCATGTGATTAGACTGGAAATTTTATTTATAGTCTCTGCAGTGTTGTCTGGTAGTGAAATTATATTTACAAAACAAGCCTCTCCTCTTCGATTAATAGAACTGTCTCGTTTCACTGAAAATTCTTGTAAAAAATCCACTAGAATTATTTCTCGTCCTGATTTATTGGAAACCAGATTAAGAATTTCACAATTTGTGTCTTGAAACTGACCACTAAAATCGTCGTCATTTTTGTCATCTTTAGGCCTCCCTTTGTAAGCAAAGAGAACTGTACAATGACTGAGACGCGTTGTCACTAAGGATCCAATAAACTCTGCCACAATTTTATTATTGTTTTGAATCCTTTTGTCAAAGGTTGGATGAGTTTGAACTGGGATTGTCATACACATTAAATCTACTGTAATTATAAACAAAACGGATCGTAATTTATTCACCATTTTTTAAGCTTAATCACTTTTCTTTTGTACACGGATCAAAAATCAAAACATTAATAAGGTTCACTTTTGAATTTGAAAAGTGAATTAACAAAATTGCTTGTAACATGCTCAGTTGTAATAAAATGTCAATTTCCTTTGTTCCTAGTTCCTATGTATGAGGTATGAGCTTTTAACTTTTCCTCTGGCACCTGGCACAAAAACAACAATGTACCTACATACTACATACAACACAGCGATAAGTTCATGCCTATTTTGTATTTATTATGTTTTATGTGTACACTGGAACAGGTCCAGTGACGTTCAGTTGAAGAGTGAAAGAAAATTGAGCATTTGAGCTTTGAGCTGAAAACTGAAACAACAGCTTTGCTCTTTATGTGTAGTCAAGATTCTCTAAATAGACAAATAAATATACATACATCAACCAATCAATTACAACTCAATTATAGTACAATTTCATGTACTCGAATATCCCCTTCTGTACAAATTACGTACTATATACACACACGAGTGCATTTAAAGTTTAAATAGGTATGCATTAATTGATGGCCATCTTTTACATGCATGAGATGTAAAGCTGATAATATGTATGAAGCCTAAGACAATAAATAAAGGGTAAATTACGGCGGAATTCCTTTGTGTTTATGTAGTATACTGTGTACTGTATACCGTCTCCAGTGTCCACTGTCTATCAGTATATCCTCATGTTTATTTAACAATTAACAATATTATTACATATTTACTTACTTTGTAGCCGAGGAATTGAATAACTATTTGTTTTACATAAACTTGACATGTCTGCAACAATAAACGATATTAGACATTTTCAATTTCCATTACTCACTCCAAACTCCAAACAAGTTCCACTTTATACTTTGATTATGTTATACGAAAACTCGGAATAATAATTCCCGTTGACGAGGAATACTCGGATTCTTTGTTTACACAGTGCCGATACGATTTTCTACATATACATAATCTATGCTCAATGCTGGATGTTTTCATATCTATTTATGTTATGCATATCTACTAGACATTGCCAATTACCAATCATGCAGCTATGCAGTGCCTTACACGTACTTAAACATTCGATCTCGATTCTAGATCATGGACAAAAGTAATATATTATGCATATATACGCGAATGTGTGCTTTCACTACGTAAAATGTAACACGTTTTCTCTGTAAAATGTCGTACTTTCACCATGATGTGACTGTAAACTGTAAACTATAAAAAAAGCATGCAAAAGAAACTTTTATAATATTCAATAGATTAAAAGAAAAATACACAAAGATTAAAAAGGCCAAAGGAATAGAAAAAAATGGTCATTTTTCATGTTTTATGATTATTTAAACAAAAACTTGTAATAAATTTATTCAAATAACAACTACATGAAATAACAGTATAATAATAATAATCATATAATATAATAATACTATTAGATCTTAGAAGTGAAGAAAACTACGAATATTATATATGTATACGAATCTTTATTCTTGTTTTACAGTATGTTTAACGATTATCAACAACGGGCAACAATAGTAACAATTAGTATTATTATTATTATTGAATAGATAATAGGTTTCTTGTAAATTATTAATATGTATTATTATTTCTCTGCATGTTTATTAGAACTTATTATATAAGTTTTTTATGTACATGTAACAGAGTAAGTATAATATATATATATATCATGTAAATTCACAAGCTGTGTGATAATATCGAGACCACAGTAAATATATATATAAGAGTAGCACTTTGACCCCTGTTATTTTTGACTACAATAGATACAAGAAAGACTATAAACAGAACAATATATATTTATTTCATTCATCATACTTATTTCTTCTCATAACAGAACAGTGTACCAAAGTAAATGTATGAAATGTGTGTCATTTCCGGCATCCTGTATTAGTTTTACAACTGAATTGCCTCGTGGTAGAACATCCAACGCCATTTTTGAGCTTTCATATAATTAACATGTAAATACCATGGAAACAAAAACGGCGTTGGATGTTCTACCACGAGGCAATTCAAATATAGTATATAGTAATAACAAGAAATCTAAACATAATATAAACATTTTACAAGTAAAAATTGCAAACAATTTCCAACAAACTAATATAATATTTAACAAACTAACAAATTTTATTCATAGAATCATAAATGGAGTTGACGAAATAACTTCCGAAATAAAACTCAAAAAAACGAAAGTAAACTCTTCGTTCGTGGGTAGGACTCTGCACATAATATATGTATTTACCTACCTAAGTGTTACTGGTGAAAGTGTTCTTTCGCACTTTCCCCCATGCATTTTGCATTTTCTGTGCTTCTCATATTGAAACATCATGATGAGCTTTTATCGAATATTTTTCATAAGCTTTGTCACATGGACATGTGTACATAAACACCCAGTTATTGAAATCACGATGATTTTTAACTATATTATGTACATGTAAACCGCTTTGGTAGTAGGTCATGTCCGTTTATTGGACAAAAAATGTCAATACATTTTGGTATTGAAAGGGCATGTACCATATGTTTCAGAAATTTACATTTTACTTTGCATTTAATCTGATTCATTTCTTGCTGGAATAGTGCTTGCTTTCTCTTTCCTTACCATCAATCTTTCAGCTTTGACGAGGCCTGAAATAGACATTCCCTTCTCATCTTCTTGTGTAGGTCATGTTATTTCAGCTTTATAACTTTCTCAAGACGCTATATACAGTCTTACAAGGACCACAATGTATTAATTACTAACTTCAACGCTCTTCGAGATAGCATTGTCAATAGTCACTAGTGACGTACTTTAGGTATGTTGCCATGACGGGTGAAGTATACTGATGTATATACAAAAGTTAATTTTAAGCAGTGCTCATTTTCTAGCTTTTGTGTCTAATTTCAGGTCCTAAAAGCATTTGAAATTGAATTTGCTTTTATCAATGAGTAGGAGGAGGAATAATAATAATTATTATTATTACAAGGTTTATAACCTGTTGTTTTTTGTATACAAAGAATATTATATACATTATAGCGTACTTCCTACCGTGGGAAGAGGTAAAGGAGACGTTCAATACGTCAACCGTTTCCGTTACTTACGAATTTACTTTAGTTACTTATAAATTTACTTGTTTCTTGTTTGATGCTGTTGTAAAAAAATATAAGGAAAAAATATTCTTATCAAGCTCTGTGCTGTAAAACAAGTTACTCGTTTTACATCATTTAAAGCATATATATAGCACATATTATATAAAGCACAATGTGTACAAAACTTATCAATTTTTCCAATAAAATTTGAAGAATACGGAAACTACAAAAGCTTTGTTGGTTTTTATACTCTTGCTTTTTGCGGGCTGACTGTTACTATTTACTATATAATAACATGATTACACTTTCAGCTGCACGACATTAACGCGGAGCCATACTAGATAGCCACTGTATAGTGTACAGAGGTTGTTCAATTACTATTATTTCAAGTTCTTTATTTTTTATTGTTTTCTGTATTTGATACCCAGAGTAGATTCTTGTACTGTTGACAAGGTTGGACAATTTACGTATCAACTGCATAAAGCAGTTGATACGTAATATGCAGCTGGTATGTAAATTGTTTGAGGCTTTTAAGCATATCAAGATCTACTCCAGACATTATATTATACAGAAAACACAAGAAATTAAAAAAGTTTGAAAAAATAGTAATTGAACAACCTCTGTATATATAAAATGTAGTGTTTCATTTGTTACATAAGTATACATTATACATGCATTTACCTTTCGTTCAATTTTAGTTGAATTTACTATTTTGAATAACTCATCGCAAGTAATAAGGTAAAATAATGCAGAACTAGTTTTAGGATGGACAAAAAAACATGCCAGGAGGGGAAAGTTTGTGTAAAAAAGGTAAATACGTTACACATTACATTAAGTTTAGAAAGATGTTGCTGCTGACAGATCATGTATTATGGGCATGTATGTTAATAGGCAGCACTTTTTTTGCACATTGTGGGAAAGAATTTATAATAAAAATGTATCCAATCTCTGTAAAATAAAAATAATTTTAAATTCTATAGATCTCAAAAATGGTACACAAAACGCTTTCAGCATTCAATTACAGTTTACAAATGATTTGAGTTTAAAAGATCAGCATTCAGCAGTGAAGCATTTTAAAATCAAAAACTGTAATCTAAAATCAGTATTAATGTCTCTCTTCTCTTACACTTAAACCTTTAATCTACCTATCGAAATAAATAACATTATCTTGATGTTTTTGCAACATTCTACGAATTTTTTAAATTGTAGTTCATGCATGAATTGTGTGAAAGAGAATAGTGTAGAATTTACTGTACACTGTAATGCATGATATATTATATTCACGCTTTTCAATTTTGAGCTTTTCCTGTCTTATAGTTGTTTACAAAATGACTGTTAGAGAATTTTTCGTGTTTCTTTTCTGCCTCCACTCTTCATCGCTCTCAAACTTCTTTCTTGTCCTATCAAGTTTGATCTTCTTTTAGAAAGTTTGATTAAAAAGTAACAAAAAAAACTCTAGTTTCATTTGTTACTATAGTATGATCTAAAACATGTCTTCACTTTTTGAGAAATGAAAACCAGTTTCAGAGGTCTTATACTGTTTTTAAAAAACATTTTCAGCACATAACAGCTTACAGCAGATTATTCTAAAACAAGTATTCAAAAATTTTTAAAGACGCTGAAAACTGATGTAATGGAACTTGCACAAAGTTCTTGCTTTTTAGAATCAAATCAAAGACAAATCAAGTTACTTTTAATGTTATAAGCGTTTTATTACTAAACAAAAATCTTTTGTACCATTAACTTCCTACGCAAAAAATGTGGGTTTCAGATTTCAGGTTGATGGGATTTATTCTTCTTGTCATTTGATGCTACAAAACTCTCTCTTTTGATACAAAACATTTGTACCACATTTCAAATGTCAAAGTCTCCAATTATTTCCAAACAAACGATTTAAATGAGCACAGACTGAAAACTGAAACAGATATTTGATCTTATCTCATAGAGCAGTCATGCTCAACTCAAGTACCAAAAACCAATCTAAACGACACAAAAATACAAATTCCTTTGATAGGAAAAAGTTGACAAGTTTTTACCTGAAAGGATTAATGCGTACTTTTTGTTTTGAACAACACACTTTCCCAGATATACAGTTTAAAAATGGCATAAAGTCACGTATTTACATATTTAAAAGTACAAAAGTCAGTGTGTATTGCATATCTACTTACTTTTTGTTTTTCCAATTAAAGCGGTAATCACACTGGAAATTTTTGTCTCTGAAATTTTTGGACAAAAAAATCGCCACGGCCGTTTTGGGCTTAGG
>JAQGBH010006751.1:0-11990 GCA_034698265.1 Sminthurinus aureus
AACAGTCGACAGGACAGTTTAGTCTCAGAATTCATCATCATATTAATACACAATTTTAACATTTTAACCAAGATTTTGCAACAACAGTTTGAAATGTAAATTAACAGTATTTACGTCTACGATATTGTATAATTTATAGTTCAGTGTACACACGAATTCTCTTATAAAGTTGACAATTATTATTTTGGGAGAAAGGAAAGGTGATTTTTTCAAACGGATCAAATAGTTTTCATGTATTGAAAGTTTAATATAAGACCGTTAGAAAAATTCTACATTACTGAAGATAGTAATTATTTAATAATTTTTAGTTCAATGATACTGTTTTTTTAAAAAACTGACGAAAACAAAAACATTTTAACTAATAATCGCCACGCATCAAATATTTTAGTTTAATATATCGTTCGATAAAAGTGTTTAACGTTTAAAACGCTGGATATACACAATTGTATTTATAAGTTATAAGTACAACATAGTTTTGTGCGATTCACTTAGTGTTTATTATACCTTTAAAAGTTTCATCAGTGATTCTCAAATCGTATTGGAAAAATTCATAGTTAAAATACGCAAAAAAAGTCATACACATACAATTGCGAAGTGTTTAGTGTCATGTTCAGTTTATAAGTTGATTAAAGTTCTTTGGCAAAAATACATATTATAAATACGTGTAGTAAATACGTTAAAAGTTTTTCAGCAGTGAAAGAAAAAAAGTGTGTAAAAGTTTATTTTGTTTAATTTTTGTAAAGAAAAACAAAACAATAGAAGCAAAAACGAAGACTACAAAAACGTACTCATATTTTTTTATATTATAAGTAAACCAGACGGAAACTTAATTACCCAGGAATAGCATTTTTCAATTTCAATTTATGGAGAAATAAATTTGGAAACAAAAAAACTTCAAAAATGAGTTGGGGAACGGAACTTTGGGTAAAAATCTTTACTTACCTCTTTTTGTTTGTTGTTTTTTTTAGTTATCAGTTATCATCATCATTAATTATTATCAATTTAATAATAATGAAAATATATTGGTTCATTGTACTTCAAAATATTGCATGCTCCATATTTATTTACCATGCTAATATCTGCATTGAAACTTCATCAGTGATAAAAGTGATAAATATATATGATTCCATTTACTTATTGTAAAAATACGCAAAAACAATCATTAAAAAAATCGGAACGAACAAATTACTTACATGAACAATATAGTATTATTTTATGTAAAAGACCAAAATGAAAGCTCAAAAAGTGCTTGTTATGAGATGTGGACTAAAAATAAATTAAACCATTCTTCCAGGACGTTGAATCATGTAATTGCTTGGGATATTTATTAGAAATACTCTTCATATAGTATATACTATAAGATACAAGATTATTGGCCAATTTATAGTTACTAAGTATTAACTATAAGGTCTAAACACATTTATAGATATACACATGTTTGTGCAGATTCTACGATTTACCAACTTGTTATAAGAAAACTTACATAGTCCATGGACAATACATAATCATGTTTAAATACCAAGCAACAATAATTATCAGTGTAACAAAATTAGGTAATGAGAAAGAAAGTTTGTACTACATGTATTACAAGCGTTTGTATGTAGTATTATACGTATTATTGATGGTATTCAAAATTCGACATGTATTTTAGAATAAAAATATATATACACAAATAGACTATTTGAAATAGTATCAAGCAAAATGAGCAGTGGTTTTAAACACAATAAATAATAATGTATACATTTGAGTTTAGATTAGCATAATAATATAGTTCAAACATAGTTTTTCCTGTTGAGAAAACCTTTTTCGAAATCAATATTAAAAGTACATACTTAGTCATACATATGTTGTCATTTGTAAAAATAATGAATAATTAGTAATTAGTAATATTATAAAACACTTCCTTTTCCAATTTAGCAGTACTGTGTACAGCTGATATATTATGAAGTACATACACTACGCAGAAATAAGTTTTAGTTTTAACTTTATCATTTACTAGCATATATATTTGCAAGTATTTATATGTAATGATCATTCTAACTTTTTATGTATTTCCGTTTGTAAAATCTTCCTTGTTTATTCATTTTGTTCCCAAATTGAATTATCATAATACGTACTTATGTACGCTGACTAATACACGCATCACACACATAGTAAGAGAATACGGTCATGTGTACATGTATGTACATTGCATGATTCATTGTTCATTGATGACTGGTTAAATATGAATGACTTTTACGCATGTGATGTACAATTAGTGATGGAATAAGAGCTATTTAAATTTTTGGGCCTACATTCTATGTACATAGAATTAGAGAAACGGTTTGGTTGTTATCTTGTAAAATTTTGAGAACTAAGAATATCAGAATATTATATATATATTTTTATCTAAAGGAAGAAGACACACCTTGTATTTTATTGTTCATTGTACATACATTGTACATGTTATAAATTAAATGCATGCATGCATATTGTGCATAAATACACACGTATATATAATATATATACTGCACTATAAGGGTGGAAATTATAATAGTATTATAATATTATACACATTCACAAGTTGAATGCATTACGAGTTACGAGCAGTGAACTTATAAACACAGTAATATATTATTATTACTATTATACTTCATAATCATAATGATATACACTGAAATGAAGTGATGAATAACAATAATGTGTGGAATAGCATAAAATTCTTTAGTAAATTATTTATACAGTACATAGTCTGTAACTATTTTCTCTTTGTTGTTCTTTGCTCCCCTTTTTTTGCGACAAGAGGTAAAACATGCGTGTGTATTGCTGTAATAGATACCTATGTTTATATATTATATGATGATATTATCATAATATGCTTCATAGTTTTCATGAGAAAAATAGATTTTTGAACTTACATATATATATATACAAAACACACACATGAGGGCAAAAAAAAAAAGAACAGTAAGATATAATCTTGTATTACACTTGTATGTTTAACAAATCCACCTGTACGTGTAAACTAAAAGTATGCCTAAAATCAGGAAGTCTTAATTCTGTATTATATTATTATACATGGCAAGTTCAGTAGTATGACTAAAAACTCTATTAAAATTAGAATGTGGAAGGCCAAGGTGTTAGAAAGAATTACAAAAAAAAGCAAAATAATGGGAGGCAGTCTTGTTAATTAGTTCAGCACCGTACAAGTTTATATTTTATATCATTATACTAGACTATACTGTATACTATGCTACACATGAATCTATATATTCAATAGATGAAATCTGAAGTAAATATAAGTTATCGTACACACATACAAACTAAATCTACGTATTTTGATTACATTCTCTTATGTACACGACATGTAAGTAAGTACGTGAGCATTCGTACTACATTTTGAATCTGTCTGTATGTTGGTATGTACAAAAAATAGTTCTGCCAGAGGTATGAATATGTTGTACATCCTTAGTTATTTATTTATTTATTTATTAGGGTACGGAGGGCATCAATTCAAAAATGTCTAGTTTGTTTATCTAAATAGAAATTTTTGCCTCCTTTTCCTTATGAATCAGTTCAATTGAACTGATACAAAAATGTAAAGTTTCAATGAAATATGATGCAAACACTGATGAAAACACAAAATGTGTAATAGCATTTGGAAAATTATTACTTTGTAATAGGGATATCATCGTTGAATTTTATCGACCACTCTATACTCTATACCCAAAAGTAAGTTTGTCATAAAATTCATTTTCAAATTGTTAGAATATTAGCAACCCGAATTACATTCTCATCACTCATCAGCCAATTTTTTTTTGTAGCTCAGTTCAAAGCTTGTATATAAATTTATTTAGATTTTAGATGGATTATACTTTATACTGTGTCAAAATTTGGTTAAAAATTTTGTTTAGTAACTGATTTCATTTTTGTTATACACACAGTAATTTAGTGGTGGTTCTTATAACCTAAATAATTTCTACCTTCGTTGATATAGGCTTTACGTTTCATTTGACTTGTTTTTCTATAGGTTCTGTCAGAAATGTCACGTAACGATGCTAACTACATTACTCATGTGTATTTAGCAAAATATAGATTCATCAGTGCAAAAACGCTAGCGGGAGGCCAGAAATGGTGAATTTCAGGTTTATATAGAGAGAAAATACCTGACTGCTCTTATTTCTTTTACTCGATAAAGACTTGGATATGCAAGCAAAGTAGGAGAATCTTTTACTAGTATCTAGTATGTCTTGTCTTTATTCATTGCCAGTTAGCAGTACAAGTAGTTGTATCAGTGGTGAGTTTTGAGTTCTTCTTCAATTCCACTTCCTCTTTCAGTCAGAAAATATTCTCAAAGGTTCTTGTTCTGGTTCTTATCTTTACCTTATCTTGTTTCTCATATACAGTATCTGGTATCAAATACAACAAATCCAGTCAGGGAATCTTGTACAACTCCTTGAATCACATAATGTTACATTTAAAACTGCATGCATGTACATACTTTTTAAAGAAAGAATTTTATTATTTCTTGATGTACTTATTCTGTTCCCCTTTTCTTGCGTATCAGGTCTTACATCTTGTATTTGTACACATATGATACAAGTGTTAAATACTCATATTATATATACATGGATCTCACTAGAGATAGAGATCATATTTGTATTATTTTATACGTGTATACATCAAATTTGAACGGTAAAACATTTGCATATCTAGATGTAAGTATATATATATTTGTATAATATATATAATTTTTTGCCCTTTATCATTATACGATGATAATAATACTAATGCCCCGTTCCATTTATACTTTATACTTACGTATATAAAATATGTTCATGGAGTCAAAAGATATATATAATGTTTTTAAATTATAAAATGGATGCGGAATGTCGTATATATTAATATGCATTAATCCATCCTGAATTATTACTGGAAATAGAATGAAAGCAGGCTATTTGAAATGTCGCCCTGCATTAAATTGACACAATATTATATGTGCATAACATTATTCATACAGTAAAAGGAGAAACCCAATAACTACTGCTATTTGCAAATGACGGATTTACGTCTGTCAGACAATTAATTTGTCCTCATTCTATCGCTTCTTTGCATGTCTTATTGAAATGGCGTGCATTATACATTGTACATAGTACATTTTTCAATTTCCGTAGGGAATAGAGTGAGACCACCTCTGGAAAAACATCATGTATGTGTGATGTGCGCATATTTTGTTATTTATATATTCATAATGTATAATGTATGTTCAATGTTCAGTAATATGTAATGTGTCATACATATTTATGATATTTTTAGAGTTTGACATGTATACATAATATAAACTTACAGTATAATGCAATAATATTGTAAAATTTTACTTCTAACCACTTCCTTTAGCAGTAAATAAGTTTCTGTGGCACTTATACATGTTCCAAGTTGATAACTGCTAAAAGGATGGAATAAAGCAGCTGAAGTTGTTGTCCAATCGCAAAGGAAATATCAATATGATAATACTATAATATATGCATGGACATCAGGCATGTATGTAAATTCAAATATTTCAAAGAAAAGGCAAAGAAAACCCACTAAAGAGGAAAATGTAGTTCAATTCCAAACAATACGTATGTATAATATATATATGCATAGATGTCCAATACGAAGGTAGAAATGTTTCTTTCCTATTTCTTCATCTTTTTTCGATTTAAGAGAGAGCGAGAGAGAGAGAGAGTATTATCATTATCTTTCAAGTAGTCTGAAGCCATCCTCTTTGCCCTCTCGGTCTCCAATTCTAGAATTCTCTCTCCCTTCCATTCTTACTGATGTTGTTGTTTTGTATGCACCATACACCAGCATCTTTTCAGTTTGCCTGATTTTGGAGACTGGAGAGAGAGGAGAGGCTAATAGTAGAGGGGAGAAATACAAAGATTTCTCTCCTACACAAGTATACATGACCTATATGCACACTAGTCTGAAATAGATGACATACCTTGAAGGAATTAGGATAGCGTGTTCCTTTTTTTTACCTTAATTTCTCCGTAGCGGAGTTCATTTATTCGACACCATTTTGGAAGTATAAGTAGTTGCAGTACTGGAATAAGAACACTAAGAAGTGGTAGTAGCACTGACGATTTAGGCCTGCCTGAATACAAGGTATACGTACACAAACACATGGACCTAGGCTAAAAATCTCAACATAATCTTCTTCCTTTTTTTAACCTCATCTTCAACTTGTACTTTTATTTCTATTGTTGTTGAAGAGATACAAAGTGAAAAAAATGCATATATCATAATGAGAACTTGCCAGGCAATAAGAATATTTGACTTGTTCTTTCACTATGGTGTATTTATTTATATGTATAATAATATACTATACATTTGCTTACACATGCGAAGAACATTGTGTGGACAAGCACTAGTAAAACAGAGATAGAAAAGGAATGGATACAGCGAAAAATTTGAGGGATTTTTTTGATTACAGCCGTTAGCTATTTGTAGCATGTTGATTTCATTTCAGGTAGTACGTATAAGTAGTAGTTGTAGTTTTTGTTACGGTTGTATGCAAGAAGAAGCTAGTAAAATTAGTAGTAGTAGTAGTAGTAATACAAATATTATTCAAAGGGAATACTCTGAACTCTGGATAGTTTTAAAAAAAGTAAAACGTCAGAGAAACTCCAATTCAGCCCTCTTTATGATCGTATTAAAATTTATTTTATTAGTATGCAGCGAGGTTTAAAAATATAGTTTTCTATAAAACCAGTACGTGTTTACCATCGTACATACTTGTATAAATATGTAGGTTCTATATTAAATATTCTATATTTTAACCCCAGTCGTCAGACACACCAGCCAGGAATATTATCAAACCCGTACTTTATAATATGCGTAGAAAATGTTGAATATGCATAACGATAGTATAAACTATGTACCATGTACAGTATAACAGTTCTGGCTTCTGGCATATAGACAACTCATATACATGAAGAAATATGGATATTTTCCATTGTAAATACGAAATAATGACAAAATAGTATAGAACGCTGAGAGGATAAAAAAAAAATTCTTACACCTGTAGCATAATTTTTTTTGACATCTCTCAAATTTAGAAGAGGAAAAAGGTAGGCACTAGACACACATGTACGCACAACATGTAAATATGTACATCCATCATGTTCATTGGCATACTACTCTTTTACTTACTCCTATACATGTGTATAATTTTGATAAATATAGCTATCCACAATCCACCGTATAATTGAATACATCTTTTATCTTTTTATTACCTATATATTTCATGCGTGCAAAGTGTGTCCAGTAAAAAAAATGAGCTGAGCTCCGGATAAAGTAAGCAAGATGAAAAGAAGATGCTGATAATTTTTAATTTGAATCGATTGCTTCCTCGCCCAAGGGCTGAATCTTGGCTTTGGCTTATCATCATCCGAATGATTATTATTACTGCTGTTTGTGGCCAGAGATTGAGCCCATTTGAAATTCAACGGCAACATTTTGAAATGGATAAAAATTCTCCTATAATGATATTATAATAAATATAATATTGTATCTGTATACACTGTACACAACAATTCAGGATACAGACAGAGAGGATAAGAATGTGTATAGTAATTCTTTAACTTAATCGTGGCTATTATAATACATTTGTACTATGGGTACTGTGTACTTACAAGACGATGATGACGAGAACGATGAAAGATAAAATCTTGATAAACCTTTGTCCGTACTATTCCATGTCCTATTGTGTATATAGTACATAGATTGCTACACTCATTATGCATTATGGATTATGGATCGTATATGTGTACTAATTGAACTCTTAAAAAACTAAATGCATTACATATTATTATGCTGTTTAAAGTTTAAAGTGGATAGTATAAAGTATAAAGGTCGACTGTACTGTTTATAGTATGCTGTATCGTTTCACAATTCACATGTACATTACGTAACTATTTTTATATGTACACCTTACACGTACAGGCATCTAAGTTATGATGGATTAGTACAGGTAGGAGTTACAGTTTTTTGGTGTGCTCTGTACTATGTATGCCTATTTACTGATGTATTTTCTTTCATGTATATATATGCTTGTATATAGGATAATGATAATGACATGTTTGGTCTTTGCCGTAAAACGAAAGCTTGAAAGTTTCAACATTCTTATACACATGTGAAATGTACACACTACATATACACAAAGATCCTTTCTGTGTATTAAAATGTGTAATGACAGTAGGTATACGTTTCAAATTGGCTTTACCATACAAATGGACAGTGTACTAAATACTAAATAGTTGTAAAACTACAACTTGTAATAATGATGCTATGCCAAGTATGTACAATGTACAATGTAGGTTTTACATGCGTTCCGTTTACCATGTGGATCAAAAAGAGTACAAGTACAAGTGTATCCATATAAGATAATCAATATGTCATCAGTCATCGTACATGTGTTGTGTATTGTACAATCCTTGTGAGTAGGAGGGAAGACACAGATATTTCTGAAATTTACAGACAGTGTTACTTTATCATGCGTGTATGGCATGGCGGGTAAAATGGTACACATAACACACTCTTTCCAGTACCTTTTCTATTTGGTATGTGTGAAGTATGAAGCATGAAGCTTGAGTATTGAGTATAGAGTATAGCTACCTAGATACTATATACTTATGAGTGATGATTTTCCTTATTATTATTTACAACGGGCCTCGGGTAATAAGAATTGTATTGTTAGGTAAGGTATTGGATTGGCTGACTTCCTCACACACTCTCATACAAATACCGAATCCCTACCTATCCACTATCTACCCACACAGCACTGCTACTCTCTTTACTGTGTTATTAGTTGTGTCCTTGTTCCCTCTCCATTCTCCATTATTGTTCCAGCCTTACGTTTTTTTCTGTGGTTCCTCTCATGCCAAAACTCTTAGTTAGGAAGAAGACCCTCCTGTATTTATATTGTTTATGCGAGTCGGGTGGAAGTGCGGCTTCCTTGTACTATTTTTCCCGACTGTGTATCTACAATCTATACTCTACATTCTACACACGCATACACGGTACACTACGCCATCACTATTATGGCTTTTTCAGAAAGTAATTTAGTCCGCCTCTGCGACTCTGTTATGTATCTCAAATCTCAATAGTTACAGATCTGTGATCTCTATACCTTCTTCATCCTAGTATCAATTCGATTGATTAGATTTCAAGGGGAATTTTCCCTACAATTTTCAGAATCAATGTGATTCAAAGCTCAACAGCATTCCACTTTTAGTGGAAATTGGTGTCGAATATCAAATGGAGTACAATATTAGAGTAGAGTAGAGTATAGAAAACCGTAAATGACGTTTAGGTAGTACGTAGAAGTAACTTTTGGTTTTGCATCTTTGTGTGTGTGACTGTGTATTTTAGTAGTAAATCGTATTATTACTATTAAAAGTGTGATGAATAAGGTAGTGACGAATGATAATCTTGTTCCAACTTTTATGTACTCATGTATTTTGTACGTACAAGGAGATGGTGTTAGTGATCTTGCTGTGGACTATAGGGAACAACCACCGAGACAACAGGCATCTTTGGTCTTGCACTCTATTGTATTGTATGGGTATGAGTCACCGACCACCACATGAAATAGTTCACAGTTGTAGCGGATGACTTCACTTTATAGCCATAACCATAAATGCAGTTCTCATACTTGATTCTTGTATCTTGTATCTACTTATATACTTGAGTGTACACAGTTTTTGAAACACAAATTTGGGTATACATTTGAATTGTGAAGGTATCATTGCCATTGTCTTACCTCTTACCTTGTCCCTAAAAATATCATGAATCAAAAAGATACATGGCGTATGGAAAAAAAGAAGATCGTTTTCCTGTCATATAGGCGTTATTTGATTACACTACCCTCTCTGCTCTGTCTTCTGTCTTCTGTATATGTCATGAATACTTGGTCTGAACAAGAGAGGAGGACTGAAAAGATGAGAAGGGATCAGAGATGGATTTTCCTTGTAATAGTGAGAGTCTTTCGGGATTTAGAAAATACATTTGTAGGCACAAGGGTACGGGTAGTTTGTAGTTTGTGTATATAAATATATACACGTAGAAGGGAAGATGTACGTCATACGTAAAACGCACTGGTGAGCGGACTGGACGACGTAGTTATGTACATACAATACATAGGGAGAATCTAGGATGGATTCCCTCTATGTAATAATAATAGCTGTATGCGGGGCGTGTGTTGTATGGTGCATGGTGTTTTTGTGTGTGTAGTGATGACGACATTCGGGTTTTAGAACGTGAAACCAGGCAAGGAAAAGACGAAACTTTTTTTTTCGTCTGGTACTGTGTAGGTTGTAGGTATATCCGTTCGATCCTCATCTCACATCAATGCGTATAAAATGTATAAAACGTATAAAACATATAGATGCTTCAAACTCGCGGACTCATGAGCTCACTTTATTGTTCCAAATGCATGTATAAATATCACACGTATATCGTATACATATATATAAGACGTGTTATACTTGCATATTGAATTGGTGAGTTTACTCACTTCCACTTCACCCTGCAATCTTGGAAGATTCAAAAGAATCCTATAGATCTATTTGTACTTTAATACACGCGCATTGATACAACATTCATATTATGCGTGTACAACTATGTTTACATGTGTATTGTGTATGCATGGATGTGAAAGGTATGTGTATATGTGTATACATACACGTAGGTCATTCTATTCCTTGATACTACACACTTTTACATGTATTTCTCGATTTTAGTCAACGTACTCAACGTACACATGTGTGTGTATATTTTGCATCCCGTCGGCGAAACTTACAAGCGAGTCAGCAAGCAGTCAATGTTTACCCAAAACTTCAGTATGCACAAACTTATGGTTGTTCTGATAAGCATGTATACTAAAATTCTCATGACTCATCACCTTTTTTTCTCTCGATATATTTACTCAAATGTCTCCAAACTCCAAACTCATCCAAGTCTCTGATTTAAATAGTCAAGTGCATTTTCACTATGACTGAGAACTGAGAAGCAGGTACATTTCAATGAGTAATAAAATAGTAGTAGAAAACTAGAGAGAGGGAGAGAGAGAGAGTAAATACTGCAAGTATTTTAGTAAATAAATGATGTATAGTTTGTGATTTGTGATCATGTGTAGTACATAAACAAAGGCTCAATTATTTGTTTTTACTAGGCGTCACTTTATTTTACTTTTTGTCCTGTCTAATCTTGTAAAACTTATTCAAAGTCTGGCTGGACCCTGAAAAAATATTCAAGTTGCTCCTGAATTTTAGAATTTAGAATTTTTGAATACTGTCCTGGGGACTGTTCTTCTTAAGTCAACAAGTACATGACTGAATTTATTGACAACAAGTATGAAGATTGAAGATAGTCGTACTTGAATACTGAATACCAATACCAACTATTACTATTGAATATTGACTATCTGAAGAGCATGTGCAACTTGGCTCTGGAATTATTCATTGAGCGTGATCTTTTGTATGAGGATTGCTTGAACTCGATCAAAAATTTCATTTCTCTCTATAATTATTGTGATGACTATCAGAGCACTTGCTGTGATGAGCTTTATTATCTATGTGGCAAATCAGAAATGAAGAAAAAAAAATCCACTGCCATGTACATTATACATTATACATCCCAGACTAAATAATATAAACGTTGTTCTCTAGTCTACTATGTACAACATAATATTATGAGTGGTAGAGATTTGTGAGCGTTATCAAAGTCACTAGTGGGTCGAATTGCCATTTATGAGAGAGCCTCAGGGTTAACTGCATTATTGTTTTATTATTATGCATCTTACATTGAGAATTGTGAACCTCTCTCTCTCTCTCTCTCTCTATTTATCTATCTATCTATCATTTGATATAGAGGAATGCAACTCTTTCAAAGTTGGTTCTATCTCTCTGTATTTATCCCTCCTCTATTTGTACTTTGTGTTTGTCTAAGTATGATTATGTGTAGGC
>JAQGBH010006752.1:0-11990 GCA_034698265.1 Sminthurinus aureus
TACAATGCAAAATGTAATAAAATGGGAAATGTCTCTGAAATTCAAAGTATGAAAAAGAGGAGAAAATTGTGCTTACTCTTCATGTCCAAAATGGATGGAAATTCTCTTTCTATTTTGAGCTGCGACTCTGGACTCTTTACCTCAGATGAGCCTGGATCCATTTCCAGTATCAATGATTTATTGGCTTCTTTGATTTCATAGAGACGAGTACAGTTTTCAACAGAGATTCCAGTAAAATACGAGTTCAATCCACTTGCATTGTGTTCTTCCAACTCCAAATCAATATCAAGCTCAAGAGACTCGAGTTGAGTCATGTGAGTCCAAATTGCCCTACCCACTTGCAACAACTTGAATCTTGGTGCGGAAGTGTCCCATCTGTGAATCTTGAAGCTTTTGAGATTTGGACACATCAAGGCCAACATCCAGAAGGAATCTTGACTTAATCCTGTTTCTTGCAAATCAAGATTTTGAATGAGCGGAAACAACGGCATGGAATCCCGGTACGGAAAACTACGGGCCCAATCATAGCACATTATTTCTAATAAAGGGAGACAGGGAGCATACAACATATAGACACTTAATTAATAAACAAACTTGATTCTTGGCTTGACATGAAAAATCAAAATTAAAATCAAACACATGTCAAAGGGGTGAAAATGTTTAAATATGAATAACTATGAAATTCAAAATCGGGTACAAAGTTCTTGTGGATCCATACCCAAACGAGTGACAGCTGGAAAACTTGGACGTTCTCTAATACCACGAGGGAAAAACTGAGATTGAGAAGAAGAAGAGTAACAATGTAGGTTTAAAATGCTGAGGTTTTTGAAGATTGGGAACTGACAAGGTTTCAGAAATCCGAGTGGTTCTTTCGACCACAATTTTTTCAGGGCTTGTTTGCTCGCTTCGAGGAGACTGGATAAAACATTTGCAGCATTTGCGGAAGAATCTGGATCCAGTTCACACAGGTACAACGTCTGGAATTTGAGAACTGGAATACCGTTTCCATGACTTTGAAATTCCTTGATGAAGTTCTCATCCATACTAATATCCGCGTTCTCCACAAGATATGGTTTTCCCAGTGAGTGAAGGTACAGGATTTCTTCATTGTGATAATCTTCCTTCTCAGAGTACAGCTCGATGCTTTTTAAATTTATGGCTGCCTCCAAAAGATCTTTGGCTACCTCCGGGAAATTCGTCCCCAGGGAGGGCGAGAGGAGCAGGTATTTTAGGTGAGGTAGAGTGACGGCGGTGGGGAAGAGACTCGTTGCTTTGAGTTCTGGCTTTTCTTCTTGAAACCACAAGTATAATTTGAGTCTCTCTAGATGAGTTAATTTGTTCACGAGCAAATTTCCTAGTTTTTGAATCAACTCGTGAGATGGGTGGCAGATGATCAACTCCAAAGTTTTGATTCTCGCTTCCTGCTCCTCATTTACCTTGACGAAGCTCATGACGGAGGAAAACTGGAAAAAGTCTGCATATTCTACATCAACATTTCCCACGTTTTTTGAGTCAAAGCCCCAAAAACAGAAGTGAGAAATTGGGAATGTTTTGGAATTTTCAAAATCCTTATTGAAATCCATTAGACTTCTTTCCTTCTTTTTTACTGAGCACTCAAAAGATCCTTTTCTGTACCGAAATTCGAATGGTTTGGAATGTGTAGATTCCTGGCGAAAAATTTGAGTTGCAATTCCATTCCAGTTTAAATTCACAAGTCGACAGTTGAGCAGACTGTCAAAATCCAAATATTTTACGATTTTCATCAGCATCTGCATCAAAATACAACAGAATAAAAAATATATTTCCATTTCATCCATGTGTCTTGTGTATTTTATTGTATTTAAAATGGCATGAGAAAAATTAGTTTAAAAACATGCACGTTCTTCAAATTATAAATCACACAAATTGTCATATTTTCATTCAATTTATTCCTCTCAACTCTCAACTCACAACTCACAACAAATTAAAAATTACAAGAGAAATGACAAAAATGTCGTTTTACCTCGGCTGGCAAATCATTTATTGAGACTTGATTGACCTCTGACCCTTGGATCTCCTCTGAATCTAAATGAAATTTACCCTCCTCCTCTGAACCACCGGGAAAAAGCTGGAAATCAAAATACAAGTAAAAAAGAACAAAATTTACAATCAGTTTTTTCACTCCATAAGTTTTCAATGTATTTTCATGATTTATGAATTATGACGGATTTCTTGTAAAAATTCCCTTTTATTTTACATTTCCTTTTTTTATCTGACTCTTGACATTTGTTTGAAAATATTTTTCCCTTGGAGAATCATGTAAAGTGTACAAGAAAATGGATATTTATTCACGGCAGATTTTGCACACGACTTACCTTGACAAGTTGGTTTTCCATGATGAAGAAGCCGAGGAGTCCTCTTTTCAACTCGAGTTTTAACTATTGATTTTCAAAGGGAAATGAACTGAGAATGAGAAAAGACCAAACTTGGACCGGAGTTAAAAGCTCAAAATTCTAGGAAAAGAGCTAACGAGACTAAAACCTTTGGCAGTTTTCCTTTGATAATTTATTCTATTTTATAACTTGTTCAATTTTTTGCCTGGTTTTTATATTGAGCTGTAACGATGCCACACGATTAACGATGGAATGAAATTCAATCAAAAGGATTGAGAAGGATTGAGTTTTGAGTATTTAATATATAATATTTTATCTTAATCTTGAAGCAAAAACAACTCAAAATGTCTGAACCAGGAACAAGAAAAAAACTAAATTTATTTAATCTATCTGATGACTTATTTTAATTTCAAATCTTTCTTTTATTTGCTTGCTTTTATGTGGGACTGAATATTAAATAAAATACATTTGACAGGAAAACAAAAATGGACTTGAAATCAAATGAACCAGTTTTAGTGAGTGGCTGTGACTTGAAAATCCCTTTTGAGTTTTGAGCTTTGAGCTTTGAATTTTAAATAGAAAAGGACGGACGGGCAAATTATACACAAATTTGTGTACACAGTACACAGACAAAATAAAAACCAAGTCAAGTCAAAGTCGAGCCAAACAAACAAAGGAAGGTGACTCATTGGAAAATGAAGGGACTGCCGCTTTTAAAAAATTAATCCCTTGCAACTTGAATGTAATTTGAATGCCGAAGCTTCCACCTGTACTTTTCCAGTTTGAAATACATACAAAGTTGAATGTTAAGTTCTGTGCGTATTCAAAGGAAAAGAGAAAAAAGTAGTCAATTTACATACAAAAATACAGAAATATGTTTCAGCGTACACTTTACATTTTACACACACAAAATACAAAATACAAAATGCCCTCAAGTCTTTTCTGCCTTTGTATACTTTTCTATATATCATTTGGATTAATTCCAACGCCGAAACTTGAGACGTCAGTAATCCAACCTTTGAAAAAATAGGGTGAAAAAAAACTCTCTTTTGTCTATTGTTCACCGTTCTCATTTTCCACAGTTATTTGTTATTTGTAAATATGCATAGGAATTTCACGTTTTAATATCTAAATTTCCATGTAAAATTTCAACATGATTTGAATATGTAAATGATGAGGAAATGCACTTGTAAGTTGTTCAAAAACCCCATGACTTGAGCCAGTTTTGTACCAAAAACCCTTAAAATGCAAAATAGCTTAAAATGATAATCATAAAGACAAAATAGTGGTATGCAAAGTCTAGCTGGATTTTATTGATGTACACGTTTAATGTTCAATTGTCTGCGTAATAAATAATAATTGATTCAAGGTCGTCTACTTCTTTATTCTTCTGCTCTGCTCTGCCCATTGCCCATTGCTGTCCACTTCCAGAATCCCCAATCAAATTCTCATTTGCTGCGTACAGACTATTGAATATTCACAGTCGATAGACAACAGAGACAAGAAAAATCGCATGGAGAGACAATGAACATGATCTTTGCATTCGTACGCGCATAAAAACAGCACGATACAAAAAGAAGGAATGAGATCTTTAATTGTTAATCAATTTAATTATTTTGCTTGGTTCGTGTACGATTTTCCCTTTTCGTAACAACATTAACAATTCATGCAGGAGAGCGTTGGATTAGCACGGAGATTTTTTAAAACGGCGCGATGTGCATTGTGTGTTGTGGACGTTGGACGCCGTTTAAATATTTTGTGCACCAAATCCCTACCCAAATTTAAAGATAATTTTGCTGCAATGTATCTGTAGTTTCAGGCAAACCAATAGAAAACTTGACAAACCTGACAAAATTCTGCTCCATCAGAATTCTTGAACTGAATTAAAAAATAAATCAGTTGTGATCGGGTCAAGATCGGGGCAAAATTGTAAGCGGAAAAGAGAAAGTGGAGATGAACAACGAACTGCAAAAGCACAAGTTTTTTTCCGTCAACCATTTATAAATTCTGCATTTCATGAGTAGTCAATAAAACTCGTGATAAATGTTTGTTACAAACCATGAAATTTCAATGGACACAACTCATGAAATTAGGGAAAACTACACGAAAGCTAAGCACGTTATAGGATCGTTAATGTTTGACATGATTTATACCAACACAAGGCACAAGATGAGTTTTGAAGGATTTATCTCATTGAGCTTGAGAAACTTATATTTTACCAACAAAAGAAATTCTCAATTGTGGTTCAGATTATGTATTTTTCTATGGATGCTCTTACGGTTTTTAAATTCAAAATAAATATCTATAGCTTGCATTCACCAAAGTTTGTAAAACAGACTCCGCATTTTCTCGGGTGCTTGGAGAGTGAAATCAGCATTCTTGAGATGAAATCAGTATATTTGGGCTACGGCCAACATTTTGAGCCCACTCTCAACCATCTACGAAGCTCCGTTACTAAGATACAACCAAAATAACAAGCCGTTGCTGACGCAACATTCACAAATCTATGGAAAGTTGAAAATGGCTTTCAAAATTCACTGCCGGGACAATTGTCGTTCAAATTTTATGAAATTTGGCCAAACCACGTCTTGAGGGGTCTTTTGTCATGTTTGTTCAGAATTTTTGAAAACACATCAAAGTTGCAAAATTTTACTCAGAGTAAACAGATGTGGTAGGATTTGACAGCCTTCCCCTTAATATAAATTTTTCATGTTTTGCACGTGTATTTATGACCATCATGAGCTTCAAAATCAGTTGAGATATTTTGGTCCTCGGTATCCGGGATCTTCCAATATCATTAAATATGAAATTTTAGGGTATTCTGTATTAATTCGCTGTGTAATACAATACCGTTGTCATGGGCATTTGAAGCTCCTTTCATTGAATTTAGATAAAGTAGTTTCGATAAAAAAACTCAAAGGTACGCCAAAAACGACCTTGGAGGACCCGCGGAGCTCAAAAACAATAAAACATTTTAGAGTAAGGTTTTTAATTACACGAGATTAATTGAAGCGTATCAAACACCAAAACATTTTCGGGTTTTTAGATTATGTTGATTCGAGGGAAAATTTGGTCAGGAAAATCTACAAAAATTTATGTCGATTACTTGACAAAAAACCACTTCATTGAAAATGTGACCAAACCACCCATTTTTACGAGAAAACTTTTTAAATTACCAGTTTCAAAGGTGTTTGATTTCTGAATTGCGGATTGTGTCTTTGGTGAACGCAGCTTCAGACTAAAATTATCAAAATAAACTAGAGTAAAAATACATAATTCTACAGATGCATTCAAAAGGTACAAAACAAGCATCGTGACTTTATAAAAACATAAGGTTTTGAAGTTGAGGATAGTCGAATCAGATCGCTTCATTTATGAAATTTGAAACAAGCTCCATCCAAAAACCCTTAATTTCAAACCTGAAAACCTCACGTTTTTCTAAAGTCACGATGCTTGTTTTGTACCTTTTGAGTGCATCTATAGAATTATGTATTTTTACTCTAGTTTATTATTTATATTCATGCTCATATTTTTTGGGCCTATTTCTCTTTTCTACATTTTTTCAGTAAATTAAACCCAATTTAGTTCATATTTCTAATGTCCGTCGTTGGTTTTTTGATGCAACAATCAACCAATTGTCAAGAGTCAAGTGTCAAGAGTCAAGCATGAAAAACCACGAAACAAAAGCACCGACATCCGACATCCGTGTTTTCAACTCTCAAAACTCTCAACATTTCCAACGGCTCGACTTTGCACTGAATTTTATGCTCAATTTTTAAAGGTAGTAAAAATGCGTAAGACAAAGAGAACGGCAATTCAAAGAGGAGGAAAAAAATACAACATGTTCACTTGTTTGTTGTTTTGTTTTGCGGTGACGATAGATTGGCAATTGGCAGTAAACTTCCAACGTTCCAAACATTTTGAGTTTTGAGGTTGAAATTTTTATTTCACGTTTGAAAAAAAAGCTGGAGCACCGACATGGAAATTGGTCGTCGTCAAGGAAACAGGTTCAAATGTCCACAGTCTGGCTGTAATTTTACAAGCTCTCGACTTTTAATCGTGACGCAACACCAAAAGACGATCCATGTTGAAGAAAATCCGAATCCAAATCCAAATGAATTCCATTGCCCCATTTTAAATTGTGCATACCAAACTGGAGACAAAGCGGAGCTGACTCGTCACATGCAGACTCACCGAGGAAATCAGGAAAGGCAATTCAAATGTAAACTTTGTCCCTTCCTAAGTCTCTACGGTAGCAGCTTGACGAGACACATGACTAGTCACTCGGAGGAGCGAAATTTCAAATGCCCGGTTAAGGGATGCAGCTACCAGGGAAAAGCAAGGCAGACTTTACAGCGACACATCCAGCATCATGTCACGTCCCCAAGGGGAAAGTGGTTGGCTTGTCCTCGTCAGAATTGTGAATTCAAAACCAGGAGCAAAATTTATCTCAGTTCCCATAAGAAAATTCACAACATGGGTCTCAATCCACAGTCAGATTCAGATTCAGATTTGGATACAGATTCAGACAAGAAATCCAAATCCAAATCCAAATATCAGTACAAATACCAGTGCAATGTCTGCGACTACTTGACAAAATGGTCTGGTGATATTACTAAACACATGCGGATTCACACCAAGGAAGCGCCTTACAAGTGCAAATTTCAGGGATGTCACTACCAAGCCAAAACCCAATCTCCTCTTAAACATCACTTCACAACTGTGCACCAGAAACTTCGACCTTTCCAATGTCCCTTCTGCAAATACGACGCCCCTACAAAGGACAAGCTACTGAAACATCAAAGCACTCATCACCCTCATCCAGCTCCAATTTCAAATGACAATTTCAATTTCAGTCCAGATACAGGGCCAGATCCAAATACGGAACATGAAGAGGACCCGCTCAAAATTGATTAAACGGGGGAAAAAATTACGTCTAAAATTTTTATCCAACAACAACAAATTTTTTTTTCCACACTGTAATTTATTTTGATTTTATTTCAGTTTCAAATGTAAATTTCAAATGGAAAATGTCAAATGCTGAATGTTGAACCAAAAAAGGCTAAACAAATAATTCGTCATGTTAAACATTTTAACATTTGACTGTTTCCTTTGGCCTTTCGTTTTTGAAGGTTTTAATCGGGAAAAATTGTAGAGCCAATGAAAATTTTTTGGGCAAAGCAGAAATCAACCAATTGTCAAAAGTCAAGAGTTAAGTACGAAAAACCATTAGACAAAAGAACCGACATCCATATTTTCAACTCTCAACTCTCAAAGCATTTCCAATCCAATGGCTCGATTTTAAACTGTGAATTTTATGCCCAATTTTTCTAGGTAGTTAAAAATATAAAATGAGAACGGAAAGGCAAGGAAATGAGCATTGAGTACAAAAGAAAACAGTAAATATTTTTACTTGTTTTCTTTTGTCTTGTTTTGAAGTTGTAAAAATTAAAAAGAGGTCAAAGGAAAATTGCAATTTCACTTTCAATTACAAAGGAACAAAATCTGAAAACAGTTCAAATTCAAATGGAAGCGGGAAAAAAAGGAATGGAAGAAATATTTGGTAGACAAGTCTCAAAATTCCTATCACAATCAAGACCAAAATCAGCTTACGTTTGTAAATTCTGTGACAAAAAGTTTGAGACTGCTTACGATCTTAAACGTCATCATAAAGGTCCAAGAGGTCAATCTTTTCTCAAAAGTTGTTTCTGTGGCTACTCTTTTACAAACCGTTGTCTTTTCGAGGACCATCTACAACGTTCTCATCTTGAAGGCGACCGGTTCAAATGTCCATGGACGAACTGTGTTTTTACGAGTTCTAAATTATCTACCGTGGAGAAACACCATAAGACGACCCACTTGGGAGAAAAAAGATACCAATGCCCCAGGTCAAAATGTGGGCACAAAATGGATTACAGATATGAACTCTATTTTCATTTGAAGACGCATCAGAAAAGTTCAGAAAAGTCTGGAAAGCGATTTAAAGCTGAAAAATATGGGCGTCGCGTCTAAACTCTAAAGTCCGATCCGGATTCAGATTGAAATTCAAATTCAGATAGCCCAACGGAAAATGAAGAATTCCCACTAAAAATTGATAATACATGGGGGAAAAAATCTCTGAAACTTTTCTACGTCCAAAAAAACATTCTCTACATTTTTATTTTATTGTGAATCATTTCAGTGGCAAATTCAATTGTTGAGCCGAAAAAGCTAAATAAATATTAATTTCCAAGTTTTTGGAACCGTAAATGTTTTATCTCGAATCTTGAATCCATTTAAAACCAAAGTTAGTTCAAAAATTCTCATAAAGTTTGACGCCAATAGTTGAGTTTTTTCACAGGGGATCCGGTAAAGAAGCTGTAGATTCGCTGTAGTGGTTTTCCGCTCTTTTTCACAGTTGAAAATCATACTGAGTTAAAATTTTATCATTTCCCCTGCTCTTTTAAAGTCCATTTTGCTACAGTACGCAACAGGATGAAAATTTACATTTGCATCATTTGACCTATGAAATGTTGGCAAATTAAATTAAATAAATTAATAAAATTTTGTAAAATTTTGTTTTCTTATACACTGGAATTTTCTGAAGAGCAAATTGTCTTTTATTCAATCGAGCGTAGACGCCCTTGAAATTGGCGCTCTCCCGATCTCCATTCAAACACAAATTCCGACGAGAAAAGTGGAATAAAACGGAAAATCTTGGAATTTATTGATTTTTATCGTAATTTTGAAACTAGGTACTGGTTCTCAACTTTATAAATTAATTGTTAAATTCTGTGTGCTTAAAATCTAGAACAAAAAACAACATTATAATTGTAATTTTGTCAAAAAGCTACCCCAGAAAACGGTAAGTTCTTTGTTCTTTTTGATCTTTGTGGAAAATTGATTTTATACTTTTGACTTTTGATTATTTTTATATTTCATGGTGTTTTCTTTTGTTTATTATTATTATACTGCTTTTAAGACTTGCATCAAGAATTACATTATTGAATGACCATGCGTATTTTTGTATCATGTTTTATTAACTTTAGATTGACATGAATAGCCAACTAATTTCATCATCGGCAACTAAAAATAATTCTGAGGAACGGACAAGGGCAATGGCTAAGAGTGAAGATGAACAAGTAGAGAAAAAGTTGAAAGAGGATTTAAATGACGACAAGGATGGACAAGGTCAAGTTGAGGTCGAGGGCAGATGTTTTTTGGACGAATTACCTCCAGAGGTACAAAAATACAATAATATATATATTTTTTTTATTATTTACAATTTACATTCATACAAGTACAAAAAAGTATTTCCAGGGAACAAGTCATAATAATATATAAAGCCAAACTCATAAATATACCAATTTGATGACAATAATAATTATTATTATTATTATTCACATTTTTGTTATGTAATATTTGGGTTATTTTTTATTTTTTATTGTTGGATATATATGTAGATGTTGTTGAAAATTCTCAAGAACGTGGATTCTAAAATTCTCCTCAGTTTACGTGTTCAAAACCGTAACTTGAATGGAATTGCGAGTGAAATATTGCGATCAAGATCTGATAGGGAACTTCATTTTGATTGTTATAAAACAGACAAAGGAAAACTAGTTATTGAAAACAAAAGTCGAAAAAGAAGTCTTGCTGATTTTAACGAGTGTTTTGCCAACTCAGTAAATTTTCCATACTCTCGCTTTCGCTTTAATAAAATTGATTGGTCTCTTTTTCGTAATAGGAGCTGGACTAAATTTCTTTCTACTTTTGGTGAAAATATCAAACATTTAAAATTACAAACTAAAAAAACGTCGGTAGATAGTGTTGTGATCAAGTTGATGGATAAATTGAGAGACTTGCTTTTGAATCAACTGCCACAACTTGAAGAATTTGGACTGGATCTAGATCACAAACCATCTTCAAAATCTTCAACAATTAATTTATTCCCTAGTCCAGCTGAAAATACCGAGGAAACAACAGCATCAAAAACAGTAACAACAGTTCGCCTTCCTCATCTCAAAGCCCTTTATCTTAATTGTTGTCATTTCACCTTGAAATTCCCTGGAATTGCCACCGATCTTCTTGAGGCTGCGGTCAATCTTCAAAAAATTGGAGTCTTTTACTATTTAGGTGGAGAACGACATGATTTCCCATTTCTCCAATCACTCGGAAAACTTGGTTGTGTTCACAATACTTTAATCAGATTAGATCCTGAGGATTTGTCCGAAATTAAAAAAAAATCAACAGCTCCTTTGGCCTTAAAATTAAAGGAGCTGGTTTTAGTTGTTGAAGACGTGTATGAAGAACCGAGTTCTTGGCCGGATGCTTCAGCTTTCCTCTCCAATCTCTTTGAATCCAGCAAAGATACTTTGACTGAAATCAGGACAGTTTCGATTGGATTTTTGCAGAATCTTCAACTTCCTAAATTCAGTAAACTCACTACTTTGGAAATTGGAGAAGGATTTAGGGATGTCATCCACAGGACGATTCTTCCTTCTGGATTAAAACTTGCACATGTTTTTCCTGCTCTTCGTTCTCTTAGTACATAATTTTTCCTTTTTTTTTACATAATAATAAAATAATGAAAACATTTTTTAATTAAAATAATCAACGTAAGGTTTTTTAATTGTTACATAATTGTTATAATATATTTTCCCTTGTGATTGGATTGTGTTTTATTTTTGGCTAGAATTGGAAATAGCTGAGACTTTAACTTTTCCTCACGATCCTGTTGCTTCTATTCCAACTTTAATCTCCCTTGATGTCACAGATCACGGCCTGAAACCAGATCTCATTTCTCAATTTGCTGTCATGTTTCCCAATTTGAAGGGTTTGAAAATTAATGGTGTGGGGTTAAAAAACTTCCATCCAGTGGGCACTGAAATCTGGACTCATATGAAACAACTCAACTCTTTGGTCTTAGCCATTGAGATGGGAACTTGGGCTAATTCTTTCCCTGCTATTGATTCATGCTTCACTGGATTTTCAAAGGAATATTGTCAACATCTTTTTGATTTGCTCAAAGCTGAATGGGAAGACTCAGAAGAAGAACAGGAAGATTCTCAAGAAAAGGCTCCTCAATTAGAGCTGGATTTGGATTTGGATGGAGAGAGAAAAAATCCTTCAATTTTGGATCTCAAAGGTAAAACCATTCAAAAATCGAATAAATTGCAGCAAAAAATATACACTTTACATTTTATTATTCATCAAGGCTCGTTTTTTAATTGATCTAAATGGAATTGTAAAATTTGACAAAAACAATAATTTTTTTGGTTCATCTTAGATTTGGAAAATTTGACAGTTTGGGTACACCACTTTAGCTATCAAAATAAACAAAGCTACGAAGAACTTTTGGAGAAGGCGATAACTGGAGTCAGTCGAAAATATGCTTTTAAACTCATGGATAAACTCCAATGTAGCTTTATTGCAGGCTAAAACTAGTTATTCAGCTTGTTGTGCCATAATTCTCACAATCAGTTCTCAGTGTGTTCAATATCAATCTTCAAAGGACGTTTAAGGCTACAAAAATTATTATATTATTATTCTATAACAAATACTTTTGATTCATACTATTATTGTTGTATGATAATACAATAATAATAATAATTATTATTATATGCTTGTAAAATGAATTAT
>JAQGBH010006753.1:0-11990 GCA_034698265.1 Sminthurinus aureus
AAATTTTCAAAATTTCATAAAATTTCGAAAATCGAGTTTGCAGCAAATTCCCTTTAGGGGATGAGTAGGTGGGACGGCAGGAACAAGTGTGCAAAATTTCAGCCCGATCTGAGTGTTACACTTGAAAAGCTTCCCACGTAAGTGTATAGAGATGATGGCGGAATCAGGTCCTTTACCAAACGACGGTCTCGACAACCTAGGATATAAGGTATAAAGCTCCGATTGTCTCTGATAGATCTGCAATAGAAAAATATGTACGGACTTTTGGTTTTAGATAATATGGTATTATATTCTTAGTTACGAGGGGACCCGAGAAAAAATCCGAGTAGTTGAATATTTTGCCACATTTTAGTGGCATTTGGTTGCTTGAATTACCCGAGAAAAAAAATTGATTTTGTTTGGAGCCAAAAAATCTTGTGAAAATTCGCTTGATTGCTATTCTGTACAAAATCTCGTCCTGTTGAAGGTATTTTTCGAATCTAGAAACAGAAGATAGTGCTGCATGGTCAGCCTAACGATATTGAAAATGGGGAATTAATTAATCTAACCAGGACTTTTGAGCGGTACCCTTTAGCTCGAGAAAATTTTTATGTTCTAGTATTTGTTTCTGTTTCTTAGTAGTAAGAGAATGTAATTTCCCCAAAGTTGCAGCATACATTGGAGCCACAATCTTCTTAATGTCAAATCTGTAAACAACCCCCCCCCCCCCCATTTGCCATATGCAAAAGGACATCAAACGTTTTTGAATTGACTTTTTTCGATTGATAAGACCTCATTTTTAAGATGAAATTTTCCCTGCTTGACCTGGACCGATTACCGTGATATTTTAATGTACAACAGACAAGACTCAGTTCATGTTTTTAGTAAGTGTTCAAGCATTAATTGTGGCTATTTGCTTCGTTATAATAAAAAATTGAGAGAAATCCAATCTTTGAGTTTAAAATTTTACATCTTTTCAAAAGGTTCAAAAAATCAAATGGCTCTCACATCTCACATGCCACTCTTACATCAAAATCTCCTGATATTTTATGTGTGACACTGTAGTGACTGTGTCTCTCAAGCACTGCAACAAAATTTAACTACAAAGTAGTATTCATTATATCACAGCAATTTTTGTAACTCGCATTTTTTCTCGGGCATCCTCGTTTTACATGCACGTATTGATTCTACATGTATTTTGGTGAAAGATCTAGTTTTACACTTGCACCAGAGAATTTGTCTTATCAGTCAACGGACGTCAACGAAAGAAAGAAAGAACCTTTTCATCGTCGTGAAAACGATAGAGATGGAATGAAGTAGCTTGAAATGATCAAAAACATTAGAACGTTATCTTTAGCGCCCTTATAAATAAATATAACCTTTTGCATGGTCAATACACCTATAAATGAAACATTGCTAGGTTTAGACTGAATGAAGGTATGGTCAGGTCAAATTTCTCAAAAAATTCACCATCTTCGAGCATTGCTCTACAATGCAATGTCGTATAAGTTGATTTGATGTAACATCTTTTTGGTCTCAAAGTTTCGGTCAGTGTAGGCAGCATGAACTTTTGAAGAGTTAAGATGTGTTGTGTAGACAAAAATCCCTTTTCTGAAAAATTATGCATATCAGTATGATGTATATAATATACTTATTATGATATATATATACCTCTCCCCTTGAATTATATTTCTATATACTCATATTTTCTGATTCATTTTGAAAATTTTATGCAACTTCAGTCAAAGTTTTGAAGTGTCTAAAAATAGCAACGTAGAAGAAACAATTGAGTGTCCATTTTTAATTAGAAAATAGGTACTCATATGCAAGTACCATTCTGTAAGAAAAAATGTGCGACTTTTGAGGGCTTGTACAGATTCTAGATATCTGAAATAAATTATAGATCGTTTAGTACTTTGAATCGCACATTATATATAATATCTACGAGCTGAGACTCAGCTGCTGAGCTGGTAGTACAGTTGACGTTTTTATTCGACAAAATTTGTGTAAGTAAGTACATAATATAGAATGCGTTAGTAGTCGATGACCATTGTGAGGGGTGAATCATTTCATAACAACAATCAAAAACTTGTTTGTTTTGTTATCCATGGGATAGCCATCCCAAATAGTCGCTTTCCACAACAAAAAAAAACTTCCAACCAATATCATTTTTGAACTTGTAGATTCCATTTTAATCTTTCTTTTAGTGTGGTTAGTCCTTTGTTTAGGTCTACTAAATGGTACCCCTTTACATATATACTACACCTTTCGTGGGAATTAATAACAATTTTGAAGCTCTAATAATGACTGAACTAGAATTCATTATTTAAAATAAACTACGAAAAAAGTACGTGGCATAAAATCTGTGTACTACGTATATATATATAACGTGTTACATACATGTTATGATATATATATTATAGTAATACAAAACACATGCTACATGAAGAAAAAACAATTCTAAAAAAATACAAAACAATTATTATTGTAGAATAAATATATTGCTTATACATGTACACAAGATACTATATTATGTGTACCATTATTTGAAGCTACGAACAATAATAATACTATAGAATCTATACAGAATAACCAATAATTTAATTCTGAATAATTCAGTACATTAATTTATAAGCTACAAACTTAATTAGTGACACTAACTATTACAATGCTAATATCAAAACAGACAGTATGCTACTACTTACAACAGTCAGCACATAAATTTTCGTATTTTAAATAAGCAAGTAAGTTATAAACTTACTTGCATTGTGTGCATTTATCGTAATTGAGCCAAAGCGACGTGTTTAACAGGTAAATATATATATATATCAAATGACAAAATTTATATATACATATTTATGTTATGGCATTAATTAAAACTTTTTTAAAGCATTTAACCTTTTAACAATAATATATTATGCAGCTTGTAAGAATTGATATAAATATCTTTTCTTCCTAGTAAACAGCAGCCATGATTTTTAACACTACAAAATTAATACAGTATATCCTTCCCATTCTCATACAACACACACCGTCATTCAATACATTGTAGGCAAGAAGCATAAAATCCAATCTCAATAACCTTCAGGTTCTTTATAATAATAACAATCTATAACATTCAATCAGTGAAAGTATGTACGATTCCTTTAAAACGTATATAAACGGAAATCAGCTAAAAGAGTTAATTTACACTAAACCCACCCTTTAAATTAAAAAATGTGAAAGAAGAAAAAATATTATGCATTTTAATAGCAGCCGACCAGCACTGCTAATTTAAACACAGTTTCTATGAAATCGAAACATTCCATAAAATCGATACATAATACTTAAATATAGCTACATAATTTGATTCACCTAAAAGTTGGATGAATCATCTATAATCTATAATATATTAGCATTCACCATAACGTAGTTTTACTATTTGTTTGTTTGGTTCATTTTTCTACTTATACGCCTTTGTTATTTTAGTTTTACATTTATGTACCGCATAAATTATGATTCGTGTTATAGTTCTACGTTGGGAATTTTAGAATTTTTCACACTTAATTTTTTTACATTTTATACTCTAATAGATATTATAGAATCTCGAAATTTGTTTTTAAAATCTTTCAATAACACTTCTTATTATTATCTTACAGAAATAGGTAAGTAGTTTACAAGAAGGTACATGATACACCATGGATAGGTGTGAAAATAAAAATGTAGTTTCGAATAGTGTACTATAATTTATAATTTAAAATCTTTTAAAAGGAGCCTTAAACTATGGTCATATATATTGCACACGTAATGTATTCTAATTTTTCAGCAGTATATATACTTGTATATATTTAAATTGTCTTCTTCCCCTAATTAACAGATGCATATAATATAAAATGTATAATATATGCAAGCGTGAATCTATATATCTGATGAGATAACTCAAAACTTGAACATTTGTGAAACGATCTTGCTTAGCATATCGCGATTTCTACATATTACTTAAATAGTAAATATAATATAATATAGTATATATATATATATATTTGCATAAGGTACATTTAAGTTTGCCTTCAATGTCAAACGGTAAACATTCCATAACATTTAAGTGATTTGTTTTCTTAATATAATGAGTGTCTTGTAAGCTTTCAAAAACTTTTTATGTTTAAAGTTCCGTGGACTAAAAAAAATAATAATAATAAAATAACCTCCACTCTAAGAATAATCTTAAATTCATTTCGTATTTGATCATGACTGTTATATTTAATTAATTGCATACACAATTATTGCAGGGTTCAAAATTATGCATGGAAACTTCATTTAATTTTGATATTATATAGTTTAAGTTTAAATCCCAGCAATTCGCTCAAGACACCTGAAAATGCTGACAGTATTACTATGCGTGTGACGTTGTATAAATAAGGATTTGAAGCAAAGGACGAAATCTTGAATGGATCTTCCAACTCTTTCAACAATTCCGATGCGAGTTTCAGAACGTTATTTGCAACCAGTAACTGTTAAAGTAACATAGTCATGATATTATTTATTTAAAAATCTACTTGACAAGTCAATCATGAATTGTATGTCTTTTAATTCTCATAATATGATAAAAATATTACCTCTTCTTTCTTGTGTGGCTTCTGCTCCATCTTCAAGTAGAGGTTCAACTATATAAAACAAGCATCAAGAACACAATAGTTTATAACGTTTAGTTGATGTATTTCCCGAATATGTTACACACACACACACAATGCACACACTTCTTTGTACCTGTGTACAAATCTATGCAATTGACACTACACGATAGTAAATGTTCAAATTTGGCTAATTAACTATTTTAAATATTAAATATATCACCTGTTCTGTGATGATCACCGAGAGATTTCTATATTTTTGACTTATTCTTGAGCCTAATGTCATAAATCTCATCAAAAATATTCCCTAAAACAATAAGTATTTAATTTCTCTTAGAATATTTCAATTATAGAATAATGGAATAGCTTTAATTACCTTTTTTTTACTTTTTACAAAAAGGTAATTAAAGCTTAATTAAAGTATTTTATTCTAAAGCACATATTTTTTTTACCAACGCTAAGCTCCATGCCATGACTTCAACATTGTACAAATAGTACATGCGATTAGAGTCCTATTTAATTTGAGCAAAAAACAAGATATAATTTTTAGTTGAATCGAATTAAGTGTTCTGATGTGTAATGCAAAACTTTAAATTAAGATATCAGACATCCGAAATCTGTATGACCTGATCTATGGTTTTGCGGGTTCGGGAAAAAACAGTATCTTTTTTTGCAGGCTGATGGAGCGGCCATTTTTTCTAAGTAAATAGGTACCCTTTTCTAAGAAAAATGGTCGACTCAAATGCCATTTTCTTAGAAAAAATGGCCGACTTTTGCGGGCCAAGCCCGAAAAAAAAAAAATTCGATTATGCGGGCCTGTAAAGATTTCGGATGTCTGTAAGATATACTAAATATTTAAATAGTATTTATCAACTAACCTTTAGCAATTCAACTGAGAAAAAGAATATTAGAATAAATGAGGCTATAAAAGTTGCAGATACAATAATATCTACACTTCTTTGTGGTCCTCGTCTCTGAAAAATCATAATTTTCAAAATTTCAATCTGTATAATAATAATGTAATACGATAAAGGGTACTGAAACTCTGAAATTCCACGTGTAATAGAATATCATAAACGACTTTTAACAGCAAAATCTGTGATGAAAGTGCCAGGCATATTAGATGATAAGAGTTTAGGACATACAAAAGTAGCTATAATATAGTATAATATAATATAATATTTGCAACAAGTTATAGTATTATTATATATTACTATTATTATTAATTATAATATACCTGCAAATATGACCGAACTGAAAGCCACGTCTTAATATTTCGCACTTTGTTTAGTCGAAAATGAGGTATTCCTGATTTTTTCGCTTTCCGAAAACTTGTGATGCGACAGAACAATTTTGCAAACAGAAATCTCTGCTTATACGTTTTCTCTGCCACAGCAAGCAGGAAGAATGTTAATACAGCTAAAGCTAGCCTCTCAACAATTGAGATTAAAATCATTATCCGTACCCTGTAGCAAATATAGAAAAATAAAAATTCATCCTTGTACATTACAGGTCTAATCTAATGAATTTATCGAATGAACTTTTTAATCATATAATAATATGACGTACATAAGATCTCAAACTGTACATAATATAATATGTACAACACATGATTTGTAATTTGTAATGCCCTGAATAAATACGGAATAAAATAAAAAAAATTTACGTGAGATTATCGCCATATGAAAATTTTAACGCATCGGATAAGTATTGAGTAAGTTTAGAAAATTCAAAACTGTCAATCTCAAAGTTCAAGTTGAGTCGCCAACAGCATGGGAGAACAGCAATCATACAACTAAAAGTAATTCCTAAACAAACAATAGAACTGTACATGTAACATTTACATAATGTATTAGAGGGGAGGGAGAGGTCCAAAAATTTCCGGTTTTTTTATATCGATATATGTGATCAGCCCCTGTCTTAACAAATCACAATAATACTTTTTTTTTATTATTTGAAAAATAAACAGTCATTCAGAACAAACTACAGTACTAAAAAAGTTAAAGACTATAGTTAAAAAATGTTAGTTCTAAGGACGACACGACAGAAACTACATGTAGAATTAAAACTTACCTAAATAAAGATAATCCGAATTTTCGCGAGCACATTCAACCTTTGCAATTATAGTTGAACTGAAAAAAATTATCATATAAAAAATTATCCATTTGATTACAAGGAAATAAAAACAGACCATGCAAAAAAAACGAAAGAAGAATCCATCGTTATTACTAATAATAAATTATTATTATTTTTTTATTATTTATTACCTGATGTCTAATACTCCCAAGTCTGCTTTTTTTGCCTCATTTCCTTCCCAGACAGTACAACTAATTTTATCAGATGAAACCGAACTTGGATTAATATTTGAGCATTTTGTAGAAGAGTTTTGTTGAAACTCCCATGCAAAAGGATGGTCATTCATTTGAGTTTCAAATGTTTCCTCATCATAATCCTCATCAGAGTTATTTATTTCATCACCATAGTCTCCATCATCTTCACTACAGAAAAAAAATTTTAAATATATAATGTTTTTCATGTTACCAAAATTTTACATATGTAAGTGAAAAGTGAAAATAATATAAGTAAGTAGTAAATCCAACTGAGCAATTTGTTTTGAATGTTACAAATAAGACCAAAAGCATTTATAATTTCGGCATTTGATAGTAAGACCAGTATCCAAAGACTGAAGTTTTGCATTAAAGTTTTTTTTTAATGAAATTTTTCTATTAGAGGTAAAAGAGATTACGGAACTTGTAGAAAAACATTACTTAAAAAAATGAAAAAGGAAAAGACGGCTTACGAGTTTGTAGTTACAGCAGTCCAGTCAGATTTTGATCTTAATTCTTCATCTAAAGTTTCTTCACCTAAAAGATCTTCATCATCATCATCTTCCTCTTCTGTTGATGAATCATTATTATTACTACTACATTCTCCACAGCTCACACTGGTTGTACTTTCTGATTGTTTGCTAATATTTCTTTTCCTTAAACCCTGTGACGTACTTGTATTATTATCATCTTTATTATTGTTGTTGTTTAGGGTCTGATGACAAACATTTAATGAATCTTGTGTTAATTTTACATTTGAAACATTTTCTTCAGTATTTTGTTTTCCAGTAACATTATTACCATATTCTTGAACCATGGTTTGCATGTTTCCTAAAATGACTACGGCGCTTTTGATTTTATCTAAGCTTGCATGTACATGTGCTTGAATTTGTGACACATCTTTTCGTAACGAATCATTTACTTGTTTACTATTACTTGAATCAAAAACACAATCATCATTTTCTCCATTGTCTATGTCTATAGATAGGGTTTCTTCAATACCTTCATCTTTGTCTGAATTGGATGATAATGATTTGCCTTCATCTTCAAATATGACTTTCTTTCCTTCCTTCATCATGATTGCTGATGATGACGAAGCTGATGCTATTATTACATTTTCTGTTGAACAATTTGAAGTAATACATAATGTTTTGCGAATCTTTTTTTTAGATAAGGAACTCGTAGACGAATGACTTAGTGTTGTGGTAGTTGATGGAACTAAACAAGCATGAAGGCTAGAACGACGGCGAACAGAAGGTGGGATTCTTCCAGATCTTCTTTTTCTCGTTGTAATTGTAGTTGTAGATGCTGTTGTCGTTGTACTCTTGAGTAAACTTCCTTTTCGACGACCTTGTCTTTTATTTTTTCCTTGCATATGTTTAGTCTCATCCCCATCTTGCCAATGTGTAGCGACTATTTGTGAATGGAGTATTGTAAGAGCTATCATCAGTAAAATTGGAGATATAATTTCACTTGTTTGAATACCAGATGATATTGTCAACTGACTATTAGAAGTTGATGTTGATGATCCATCTCGGTGTGGACCATAAAAGCGTCCATCAATATTGTTATTTTTAATATCATCTACTGATTTATTTCCTAATAAAATATCAAAAGAAACAAATACATTCATGTAAGTCTCATATTATTAATTACAATATAATATGTATGTACACGCATATGGTGAGGTAGATATAGACGTATTCGTATACATATATACATGTACGCTATATACTCATTCATATAAATACATATACATTAATTTGTATGTGAACTTCTGTAAATTTACTTGAAAATAAAAATAGAAACAGAATAATAATAATAATAATAATAATACCATTACCTAATAATAATGATGATGATGATGAGCTACTATTCAAGTAAAGGAATACATTGCCAACTTGCATTGTATATAAAATAAGAAAGAGCAAGAAAAGTTTTCTAGATGTTTGAGCTGACCACCTATATTAATTATAACAGCCAAATAAAGAGAAAACATTACACATTATACATTTAAAGTCAACTATAATACAAAACATACAACATAATATAATATATATAATATATATATATATACACAAATAATATAGCCAGACATAAAATGATAATAATAAGGGCATAAATGTATAACACACTACATACTACAAACTACAAATTATAAATAAATAATATATATTATACCATTTATGAAAAATAGGGAGAAACAAAAAACGTAAAAGCCCGAGTCTGGTTGTTGTAAACACTCCATGCTTTGGTTTGGCTTTCGGGAAAGACGAACCTATCAAAGACAAAAAAACCATTAATGCTTCTTTCAGAATTACTTTTGTAAACAATATAATATTGTTATTATATAACTATTATAAAGTAATAGTAATCATGTTTTACACATTAAATCCAAATCCATGTTTGTTTGTCAAAACGAAAACCAAACCCTATTACCTTTCCCCTACTAAACCCTATTACTTTTACTTTTGCCAATAAACGATGTATGCTAATTCTTATTTGTATTACTATACTGGAATAATAATAATAATTGTATAATAATAACTGGAATCCATTGAAGAACTTTGTTGAAGATTTTAGACATGATTGCAATTTGTAATGTAGAGGATTTCCAGTTGACAATACTAACTAGTAAAAGCTATTATTACTGAAAAATAAAATAATGCATAACTCAATGTGGTATATCATGGTATTTTATAATCTAATCTAATCATGAAGACCTTCTACCTATCTATCAACCTATCCTTTTCTCTCCTCCTATTATTTAAATACTGCCTAGTACCACAAACTAATGAGGTATACATATACCTCAGTGTCCCTTTAAAATAAGTATATCATGCATAAGATAGTACATAATAAAGTGTATTATGTTTACCGCTTCCTTATGTTGCACTGATTGCATGTGTATCAAAGATATATATGCATATACATATGTATATGTAGACATATATATGTATTATAAAAACTAAACTGAATTTTACTAAATTATAAACTAAGTACGCTATAGAATTATGTTTCAATTATAGAAACATTTTTTCATGTTTGACATAGTGTTATATTATAATTATTATAGTAGCCATAAATACTCTACGTATGATACACTAGACTAGAAGTTAAACTTGGTATTATTCTGGTTATGATACGGGAGAAAAGCATTTTTTAAAAACATGTATATTATTCATGTACTACATGTAATATGTACAATGTACAGTACTTCCTGGAAAATGAAAATAAAACATGCTAAACTTTCAAAGACACAAAGTATAATCAGGAATAACAACAAACTTTTCAATCTAAAAGATAATTTAACTCAATACTAACATGTCCAATATATTATTATACTTTACTCACAAAGTTGAACAAGTGTATTTTTACTATTATTACTTGTCATTGTTTACTTATGACTTATGACTAATGAGTCATTTGTTTTACTGTCGTACTTTTACGTATATCTTAAGTAATCTACACATTCTGTATATATATACGCTTTTTTTGAGGTTGAATAAACTGTAATATATATGTATAATAATTAATAATAATATATTATAATATATACTTATAAAACTTGCTCTACATTTTACAGGATACAATGAAATTGGTAAAATTAATTCTAAACAAATATTATTCAAACTTTAAGACTTTATGAAATACACGATAACAGTAACAGTATATAGTGTGGTTGCGAAAGAAAGATATAATAATATAAACAAAAATCAAAAAGTCTTTACCTCTGACCAAGTCTAAGTCAATCAACTCGGATTGTACTTTTGCCGTTCTCTTTGGTATATGTTTACAAGATCCCATACCCCGTAAAATTTTTTCTTCCACTGACCATTCCCATTTTTCTTTGTCGAAGGTTGATACATATTGTTGATACCTAAATTTAGAGATTTTTCAAAATCAAACGGCCAAAGGTCAAATTAATCAAATCAAACAACAATGTATTATCGGCATTTATGGGCAGAAATTAAATTACACATGGCAAATTAAATTACACACATTTTTTTGACATGAAATTGAATTTATTTAGATGTATTTAAATATATTGAATGGTCCCTTATATTGCAAACAAATATACGCATCTATATAACCCTGTATTTATCAGTCATTACATCTACATAAAATGTAATATAATAAGATACATATTATTTACCTTTTCTATTTGAACGGAATAAAACATAAAATGTATTGAGTATTCATACTTTTAGTATTCATTATTCAAAACAAGTAAACGTACTATAAGTACATTATACATATTTACTGTAACATACTATACTTTTCAATGAATTCAGTGTATTCCTATATGTACACCCATTTCCTCTTAAAGATAAAAAAATGAAATAAAAATACACATTGCTTACTTACTTTTGTAAAAAAAAAAATCAAATAATACTTATCGTTTATCGTACAGTGACTGTAGTTTACAGTGAAATTATATACTTTACTGTAAATCTAAATCAAAGTCGTGTTTAACAGTAAAATGTAAAACTATTCATGTTTCATACAATCACCACAATCAGGAATAACAAATACCACCAAGCATTCACTAACAAATATAAATATCTTACATGTTACATTGATTTTTTCCATCAAACTCTACGAAACTTAAATTGTAATTTTTTTTTTAAAATAGTAAAAGTCACTTACCAAGAAAGTATGCTGTTTAAATCGGAGTAATGCATACAGACATAGATCTTACAATTTAACGTTATATGTTTTGTTAAATTTTAATTGAGTTAAAAGTTATTTTTCGTACAGCTGATGAAATGATTGAATATTGAGCTACAATAATATTAGTATATATATATATTTACGTTTACGTACACGGTATATTATAGTTTTACTCCTTATATTAAATTAATATTGTAGCAATAATTGTGGAATTTTTTCTCTAGCTCTATAAGCTATAATATTGTTATTATTGATTCTAAGTGACTATAAGCTCTAAGCTCAGAAAATATTTCAAAAATCAGTATTGAGAGGTATTTATACTATACTTACATAACGATACATGTCACGTACTTATATATTATACATATTAAAATGTAGTACTAAAAGGCCTATAGTGTGT
>JAQGBH010006754.1:0-11989 GCA_034698265.1 Sminthurinus aureus
TAGAGTCAAGGATAAAAAATTCAAAAACAGACTGCAGCGAAAATTTTGGTCACTTTTTTAGATAACACGTAAGGTCAAGATAGGTCAAGGGTCATTTAAACATGTCAAGAACTCTTCATTAGTACAGAAGGATTACAAAAATGTATTGCATGTAGTTGTACGATTAGTGTGACAAAAGCCTTTAGGTCTGCAACATACGGCTTAACGGGATTATTGTATTGGGTGGATAATTATTGTCCAGAATTATTAAAAGATTTTATTCTAACATTACGTTTCTTCTGTTTTTATACTTGTATTCCATCATTTACAGCTCAACATGCCAGTTGAAGATTTAGAAGCAAATTTTAGTGCATATATTGAAGATGCTTTAAATAAAAAACTAGGAACAAAAGAACCAGAGGATTTTATACTACAGTGCCATGCTTATACAGACTTTAGTTTTGAAAAATTACGAATTAATTGGAGACAATTTTTACCTTCAAAATAAAGCAATACTTTCCAGTATTGTTTTACAGGCTTAGTTTTTTTTCTCTATCGTCTTTTTTTTTAAAATAAATAAAAACAAACCAGGAACTATAATATAGACAGTGTATATATTATTTATTATTGTTTAATACTATACTTCTAAGATAATAATTGAATGACTGTATCACTCAGATGTGTAATAATAATACGCATATAATATATAATATATTATCCATCATAAAATGTGTATTCAGTATGCAAAAATCGATATAAAATATAAAACAAATAAGCTAGAATTATGTGTTGTTCTAGTACAAAAGTTTGTTACACTACTTTAACTTTGAGAAATGTATGAAATGTTCACTTGTACATTGAAAGTCAAAGTAAATAAAAGTCTTGTTTACTGGAGACAAAAATAACCGCAATAATGAATATAATCTGTTTTTTAGTCTGTCTCATGTATAGAGTAGAAGTTTACTTGCCATGTCATGTGTCATGTATATAGTATATATACGCAATACGCATTTCATTTTAGAAGGAAGGTTTTGCATTTTGCATCGTCCTGGATACTTCTGGTGTAATGGAATGGTGAGGTCGGTCATTTCCTGTTTCCCGTATATTATTTACAGCCTTCAACCACCAATGGTTTTGTGTTATGGGGAGTGGAGTGATGGGGCTATAGAAACTGGAGCTTGTGCACCTTGAAGTCCTTGAACCTTTTGAACCACTTTGATTTAGCAGAATTTGTGAGTTTTGATGAATGCTACATAGATTCACGGCTCGTGGAATCCAATCTGATCAGGAATCAAGCATAATAATATACTACAATATAATATACTTGAATTTTTGCACTCCACTCCGATCCTGTTGAACTCAAATAAACGTATATCATGTCTGAGTCGATTGGTGCGGATTTACAAGACTTTGAACTACCTGAAACAGAATCAGAAGTAGCAGTTGATATAAATAACAATGATATTCATATTATGCCCAAGATAAATAATAATAGCAAGAATGACTTGATTCCTGATGATGACGACGAAAGCGAATCCTCCTTTCCATTGTCAAATACCTTGATCCTTCCAACACAAATGGAAACAAAGACAGAATCAGTGGAAGAAGAAGAAGAAGAAAAGGACGAGACTGAAAACAAGCTACCTGAAATTACTAATGAACTGGTAGTCGATGACATTATTCAGAATGTTCAAGAAATTGATGACATTAGTGACAAAGGAGGGGATGTAGAGGAACAAGAAGAAGCTTCAGAGGAAACGGGTAACATACTAGAATATGAAGACGGGCTGGAACAAGAACAAGAAAATTTTGAGGATGAAGGTATTTTATCAATATGGCATGTATCATTGCATTTAGTCTTCTGAGTCCCTGTACCATATTATAATCACATGTAATGTTTGAATGTAATATATATCTAAATATAAGAAATCTACATCTTGCTAAATATATTATAATCATCAAATATGCAAAATTTGACTACGAATTAAGAAAACGGTATATAGGCTCGGTAGCAGGCTAATCCAGCTAGTTAATATTTTCAGAAACTTTGATCGAACGATGGAATAGCTTAAAAAAGCGGACAATGGAAATGAAGAATGTAGCTTTCTCCTGCTCAACATTTTTACACCCGGAAGACAAAGGTTTGACAAAGGAAAAAGCGTAAACTTATCTTATGCATTTTATGTTCCCCCCTAATCCCTAATTCTTGAAGCATACACATACAAACTGCATTCTCTTCATTTGTCTAGTTATTGAACGACTAGAGGATATTTACCAGTTTATGGAGAGTAAAGATAATCCGACATCTACAGACTTTAGTAGTATTGATGACCAAATGCAGCATGTGAATGAGCTGGTCGGGAAAGCAATTGACAAGTATTTGGGAAATACAAAAAGTGAATGTAAAAAATTAAATGTTTGCAGACATTTATATGGAATTTCGAAAACATTAGCAGTTTTTGTAGTAGTTGGTGTATTTGCCTTTGTTGTTGGTGAATTTTTAGTCTAACCACATGTTTTATTTTATGTCTCTCTGTTTGTAATATTGCTTTTACTTACATTATTTAATAATAATTCATGACATTTTATCAAGTTCCTCTTTTGTATATATTATGCTGATTTTAAAATTCTCTGAATAAAAATTACAAAAGCATATTATTTTTGCTGAGGTTTACTTACATAATTAATTTTCCAAGAACCATGTCCTATTAGCACATGTATTTTGTCTATACAATACATTATAATGCATACTATTTTGTATGCATGTATATGGATACATGCATAAAAAAGCATACAAAAACTAAAATCAGACGCCAGCCAAGTTCAAAACACCAAATTCTCGTGTTTCGGAAAATATAAAATATCTAGTTAATTGTCATTAAAACAAAGGATCGGTAAATACTAATTTGTTTATTTTATTTAATTACTTTAAGCAGTTTAGTTTGGTGATTTGATAGTTTTTCATTTCAAACTCGTTTAACTACAGTATAAAACCTGGTTAAAATCCGTCTAAAAAATTTCGTATGCTTTGTGACTTTTTTTCCAAAGAGTTTATTGTGATTTTCAACTTAATTATTAATTGTTGCTGATGTATTATTTATGATAATTTAAAATTAATAAAATTTGATGAAATAATAATATCTATTCGTTTTCCAGTGGTTTGAGGTGTCATTATTTCAAATGGAAAATATCTTTTGTTTTTTTTAATAGCAAGGGCATTGAACATTGAAAGTTACAAAAAGTTTCCTTTTGTTTGTTTTTTTTCTTTAGACAATAAGACCTATTGTTTAAGATTTATATCAAATACCCAATGAACAAAAGATTCTTGAATAGCAAGAGTACACACAGTGATTTTATATTTTAAAATTTTAACAATTTTATTTTTTTTCTCTCTTTTGTTGTGTGTGTGTTTTTAAAATAGACAATATTTTAAGAAACACGATGATGTTCATGGAAGATGATTTGTTGATTGAAGAAACAGTAGAAACAGCTTCTGTTGAGGTAAATCAAAGCAATCACAAACTTTTTTAGTAATACAATATTTAAGTATATTATGTATACTATGTGTGTGTTTGTACATTTTATTGTATGTTATTATAAACTTTGTAGTCATTATTATTTATTTTTTTTGCACACCAGTGTCATTACTATCATTGTTATTGTTTTTATTTCTTGTATTGTCAACATTCGGCGTGTACCTACTTACACACAGCTGACAGAATCAAAATAATAATAATAATAATAATTTTTGTAATTTCTACAGGTGACGTCAGAACCCTTGTATTGTATTTGCCAAGAGCCATGGGATAAACATAATCGAAAATTTATGATAGAGTGTAACCACTGTAGGGACTGGTTCCATGGAACGTGTGTTGGTCTTCAAGAACATGGTACATAATAATTAATTATTATGTAACAACAATGTAGTTGATTTGTTTCATAATGTTGTGTTGTACTTTTGAGACCAAGGAAGGAAGGATTGAGATAATTTCTACAATAATTTCTTTTTTTTAGAATCTCATGACATTGAGAAATACCATTGTCCGAAATGTGTACCAATAGCTGGACCATCTCAAAGTTGGTGCTACATTATTTATCTATTACACTATATTTCTAGAAAACAGTTAGTGGCATCCTTTATTTTTAATGAAAGCATGAGCAGTTTAGATTTCTAATATCCATGTACTATTAATTAATTAATAGTAGTTAAGCTGATGCCTATGTGCTATAACATTTGATAATTGCTTTCTTTGCTCTTTGCTGATAACGTTTTTTAACAATCTCTATATCCTACACAATTTTGACAAGTAATTCTAAAAAAAAAAAGCATGTTCTGTATACATTTTATAAATCATTCAAATGTAAAATACGGAAAAATATGCATCAAATTTTTCTGCATAATTTTGAAAAAAACAAAAACTCAATCTCGTCTTGTTGATATGCACTATCCTATGTATACACGCTGTAATTTGATAATTAATAATACTTATATTCTTTCGTATTTTATAGTTCTTTTTTTCTTCTTGTGGTATTTGGTATCTGTTATTGCTGACTCTCTTTGTTTGTTTCTTTCATTACTGGGCTTGTCTTATGAAATTGTGGAAAATCATGTACAAATGTAGCTAAGGTTGTTCTAAACTATCATCGACATGATTACACAGATAAAGATGCTAAAGCAAAGCCCATTCAAGCGGGGACTGAAGTTTTTATCCAAAAATTGAAAGAAAAGGCATTCTCAAGGTATGTATTTTTTTAATAATACTTTATTACTTTTTATAGCTCATATTATAAAATATAAAATAATGAAAATTGTAATGATGAATTTCTTGTACTCTAATACTTATTTTTTCCCCTTACTTTTCTAATATTATTATACAGTCCTGATGATGTTGTACTTAAAATGCGAGGGAATACACTTACTCTTCCTTATTTGACAAAAATGGGATTTAATCGGCCAATTTTAGTTGAAAATACAGACGGTTTAGATTTACGTGTACCCAGAGATACCTTTTCTGTCAGAGATGTAGAAAAATATGTTGGCTCTGATAGGATATTGGATGTCATTGATGTTCAACGTCAAACCGATATAAAAATGACTATGAAAGAATTTGCTGATTACTATTGCTCACCAAATAGAAGTAAACTCTACAATCTAATTAGTTTGGAATTTTCAAAAACTCAATTAAGTAGATTAGTTGAAGCTCCTTATATTGCAAGACGGTTGGATTGGGTTGCTACCTGTTGGCCAAAAGGGTTAGATGAAGAAGTTGCCCAAAGACCCGATGTTCAGAAATATTGCTTAATATCAACCAAAGATAGTTATACAGATTTTCATATTGATTTTGGAGGAACCTCCGTTTGGTATCATATCCTTTCTGGTGAAAAAACTTTTTATCTTATTGAACCCACTGAAGAAAATTTGGCTAAATATTCAAAGTGGATGACATCCGTCGAACAATATGAATCTTTTTTTGCTGATTCGGTAAAAACTTGTGCCTTTTTTTTATCTACCGATTATGATTTAATATTAATGAATTATTGTCTACTAGTTCAAGACAAATGTTAACATAATATAATATATAATATATAATGTATAAAATATTTTTAGCAACAACGAGAAACATAATATATGAAACAACTTTAATTTTTTTAAACAAATTACTTTTGTTATTTTTAGGTGGATAAATGTTACAAATTATGTCTGAAAAAGGGACAAACACTATTTATTCCTACCGGTAAATAATTTTATACCATAATATTTTACAATGTACCATGTATACCTACATTTATAAATTAAAGAAATTATTGTATAGGTTTTTATTTTTTTATTAAGTACTTAGCTATTATATTATGAGTATAGTTAAATTTAAAATTGAGTTTATGATACAACTAACTAATAAAAAATATGATTTACATGTTTTTTTAAAAAAAATTATTATTTAGGCTGGATTCACGCAGTTCTTACTCCCGTTGATTCATTAGTATTTGGTGGTAACTTTCTTCACTATTTAAATATGGATCTACAATTACAAATATATGAAATTGAGAAAAGATTGAATGTCCCAGAAAAATATCTGTTCCCTGCATTTGAGGCTACTCATTGGTTTGCTGTGGATTCAATTGTTAATCAACTACAAGGTTTAAATAAAAGTGCACATGTACCACGACACATATTAACCGGTTGTAAATCCCTCCTTCGACATTTAAGATTGTGGAGTTCTGAAAAATTAATAGCTGGACCAAGTTCTGTTGGAAAATACCGACGTGAATTTATTCCTCCAAATATCAATATCATTCGATTAATAAAGGATTTAACCAAAGAAATTCGTCTTGGAGAAAAAAAAATGATTGCCTTACCAACTTTAAAACGTGAAGAAACAAGAATTTTAACAGGAATTAAAACATGTGGAATAGTTAAAAAACAAAATGGTACAGATAGGAATGAAAGTGAAAATAGTGAAAAAAGTAATGGTATTCCAGACTCAAAACAAATTAAATTATTATCTATAAATAATCCGTCCAAAGAAGAACAAAATATGTTTGAACCCGTTGACAAAGGGGATCGTAAAAAGTCAAAACATTCTCATCATCGCCATCATCATCGTCACCGTCATCATCATCATAAATCTTCAAAAGATAGTAGTAGTTTGGAAGCTTCAAAAGTTACTCCAATAAAATTAAAGATTTCTGTAGGATCTGCTAGTTCCAGTCCTCATTATATTTCAAGTCCTCATCACGCTTCATCAGTGAGTCCCGCATATTCAACGTCCACGTGTAGTAGTATAACTAGTAGTAGTATTCATCAATTTCCACTCAATTCTAATACTAAATTAGTCTCATTGAATGAAACGTCATCTTCATCCCTTTTATCTCCAAAACATAATGGAGAAGAAGATGGATTCAAAACGGATGGTAGTAGTAGTAAAGATCATTTACCAAAATTACGACTGTCATTATCGTCATCCGGAGAACCCGTAAAGATGATTGTTGATGATTCTGATATTCTAGACTCGGATAATTTGTACATTGATTCTGATCATGATAATTTATTAAAAATTGATACGGATGAAGAACAAGAACAGAAACAAAGATCCAACAGTAATAAACAAAGTCATAGTCATAGTCATTCAAAATCCAAGAAACATCGAAAAAGCAAAAACAAAAAGAATGAGAGAAACATGACAATTGATGACGTTTTAGCTGGAACACTTGATAATATCAATGAGTTATTTAAATCTTCTAAATACAACGAAAGAATTGATGCGTATACAAAGTAAGTTTAAAAAAAATAGTCTAACATGTTTTGATTCATACTTATAATAATATAGAATTATTATTATTATTATGCATAACATGTGGCACAACATTATGTTGTTGCGTATAATGTATAATGTTCATATGTGTAAATTAAATTATTTATTTATTTATTTATTTGAAAAAAAAAGGAATAGTTCTCCATTAGTTAAAGAATCCTTTCAAGATATGTTGGCAATGGGCGAAGGCAGGAAGGGAAAAAAGAGAAAATTTAATTCTAGTCAACCAGATCTTTTTGATTCTATTGAAAAAGTTCATCAGGATGATGATTTTAGTAAGTCCTTAATATGAACCAAAAATTGAAACAAATTATATTATTTGACACTTTTCAAAAAAAAATTTTGATGTCGTTATTGCTAAAAACTTATAGTTGTGCTGTAATTTTTTTTGTTGCAATGAAATAATTAGTTTATCTGCCGCTAACTGCTGATGATGATGAAAGAGATTCCAAAAGATCAAAATCAAAATTAGATGACGATGAAAGTAAGTTAAAAAATAAAACAACTCTGAATGTATTATTAATTAATATTTGCTATTACATACACGGTACAGTATGGTTTCCTCAAATTTGTATCTGTTGTAATAATCAATAATCATAAAGATTTCCTAATCGTTTCCCACGTAAATCTTGTTATTTTTTCTTTAGTGTGGACTCCTAGAGCAAAAGTCGGTGTCGTAAGAGAAAGAGATCGTAATCCAAAAAGACAAGGTGCAAAACGACAGCACGTAGAAAAAGGATTAGAGAAAGCTGCTGAAAAACTTGCATCTCTTCCTCAGAAATCTCAAAAGCGAAAGTACAAAACTCAAAAGAAGACAAATTTAGAATCTTCTGAAAAATCCAATGGATCAAAGAAATCAACTCCACCAACATCACGTTTGCATCCATTAGAACCATTAGTGTCATCAAAAAATATTTCCAGTGTTTCAAAACTACCAGGAAATAAACCTGTTGCAAAACCATCGTCCTACCGGTTCTTTGATAGCAGTGGTAAAGTGAAAGTTTTAAAGTCAAAATTAGGCATTCGGGATGTCATCAAAAGATTTACAAGATAAGTTTATCCTATATAGTCGATATAATTAGTATAATAATAATAATAATTATTATTGCATAAAAATTAAAACATAAGCTAAATTGTTGTTGGTAATTATTTGTGTGTACATCATCATCACCAAAGACTAGGACGTAAAAGTCACAACTTTATATTTATAAGGTAATAATCATTATTGAACTATTAGGTACCTTCAACTTTATCGTTAGACTGTCTTATTATAGTACATACATATACACGAATATAAAATTACCGATAATTTGAGATTGTGGCCTTCCTTGCTTAAACAAATTCTCATCTCTCTCCAATAAGATATTTATGGTATTAATTCAAATTCATATTATGAACAACCACTATTATAAAATTTCCAATTACTACTGCTACTCGTCGTACCGTGTTTTTACTTTTAACTTTGAACTGAATTATTTTTTAGTATTTAATAATTTTAGGATGAAGGATTTATAATTTATGACGATCTACGCACTTTTGTATTATTATTGCTTATTTGTTAGCCATACACGATAATATAGCTTAATGTAAAATGATAAGAAAATATTATCAAAAACACAAAACGCAGACCAAGTCGGTTACAATACTACATGTATTTAATATTATTGCTAAACATTGAATGAAAATTTACTGCTACAAATTCCAAGTTAGTTTGGAGATTGAAAAACAGAAGGATTATTTTATTCCATTTTAGTAGGTTGTGAGTTATAATAATTATCATTTTCAATGTGTGTGGAGGATTAGAACAATACTAATTTTGTAAAACAAAAAACAAAACCTTTCCAAAACATATGCGTACTTTTCTTAGGGTAGGTATAAAATAGGTATTTATTAGGTATTAATTATTATACATAGGGCATGTAGCAATACTTAATAAGTATCATATATAATATATTATATAAATAACGCAACAAAGAGTAGTATAGTTTACTATTACGTATTCAGTGGATAGTTGTTGTTAGCACTTTAGTGGTATTGCAAATTTGCAAAAGTTTAGAATTTAGGAGGTAGATGTATGTATCTATACATTACAAACCGAGTAAAATTCCATGTGAATAGTGAATAGTTAAATGATAACCAATAAAAGGTTTTGTATCTCTTAGTAAACATAGACATAATTTATAAATTACTATACTTCTACATAATATTTTAATGTTTATTATTGTAAAGATGTTATTATTACGTTAATACGGTAATACAATGTTGTCTTCCTACTACCACTTGTCAATAATTGTCAATCACACACAAATAGTTTATAATGACACTTAACCGATAAGTTCATTAGTATATTTTGTGACTAAGCTCGTATAGAAATGTTCGTCATTCGTTACGAAACGTATTCGTTACTTACTTACTGAAAATTTTACCCATGTCCAAAAATGTAATTAAACATCTGTTATATGAATAATAATTAATATACTAGTAATATTTAATTAAGACATTATATTATTACATTATATACAGTGTTCATGGATGAAACAAGTATTTTAAATACGCATTATTGTAATAAGTAGTAATCTTGTACAGCACACATCACTCCATATACTTTTATTAGGAATAAAGCAATATTTGTATTTTCACATGTATTGCCTTTTAATATTACAAGTTATTGGTAGGTGATAGTATTTTAAGAGAAGACGTGAAATTTTTGTATGACATCTTTAAGCTTTGACTAGTCATATTTTGATTCTTTATTCTTTGAAAATGGAGCAAATTAACGAATCACAAACCAAAAAATCACACAGAGTATTGTTAATCTAAAAAAAGGCAAACGGCACTCACTTAAGTAAGTTGTATAGTTTTTCAAAACAAAAAAAAACAATGCATGTTGATGTGTTGTCATTTACCTTGAGTATTTAAGTGTATGTGTAATTTGTAATAATTATTTTAAGGAAAACATTACTGCTTAATGGGGTATTGGGTGTGGTTTTATGGTATGAGGTATGATGGACGTTTAAGTGCATCATCAACTTTTTTTTTGTAAATGAAAATATTTTACAAAGAAAACAATTATTTTAGTTATTAGTGAGAAATGAAACGTCTTGTCTGTTTTCCAAACCAGATAAAATATTGCTCATCATCTAAAAATTGTAGAACAAAGATGATGAGTACTTGTGTAATAGTTTCAATTACTTAAAATGTCCAAATTAATGATAGTTATAACTATTGTTAAAATTTTATATACATCACTATTACAATTTACAATGTATAACGTACTAATTTTTCACGCCGGCGTAAGAGAGTAATCAATTATTATTATTATTCTTAATCATTAACATTGTTTACCGCGTGTACATAATACATAATAATTAATCATATATGTATAATAATAAGTAATGTCCATGTAAATAGGACTGTCGAACAGTCGCTGTCCTATAAGCATTTTTTGTCGTGTGCAAAAGAAAGAAATCGCCTTTGGATGTATGTAGTATGTATATATACATGGTTGTATATGTTCAACTGTACCGAAACGGAAGAATGTAGTTTAAAAAATATATATATGTAAAAACCCAACATGATGTCTTTCTCAAAACTTTATCTAAAGTTTTTTTCGATTTAAAAAATGCATGCGGGTCATTTTCTATAAAAAAATAAATATAATATTATAATATAACGTCTATTATAATATAAAAATGTGTTCGTACTAATAATACACATTAATAATTAATAATTATATATGTAAAAGTAGATTAATAATAATCATTATTATTATTATTGTAGTATGGAGGATAGAGTTGTACTAAAAAGATAATGAAAACCGTGTCAAGTAATACACGAATTACCGACTTTTGTGAAATTATTTTAGTTTGTGTAGGATGTATTATGTATACGGACTACTGTCTACTTTCTAGCGATTCCATTTCGATTTAATAAACAGACATAAAATGGAAATCTCTTCTTGAACCTACCAAACATTAAAAGCTCTAAAAATTGCTACAGAATGACCATTTTTGTGTTCGTAAGAGTACAGTTTATATTATGATCTATACACAAATGTAAACATTATGTTTCAGTTTTTTTTTTCAAACAAAAAGTCGTAATGACAGGTAAATAATATAAATAGATAGTCGAAATAGTCATGTATTAGTATTTGTATGAAATTATTGACGTGGTTTTGTCCCGATATTTTAGTTACAAGCTTTTGAGTTTTGATTTCCGGTTACATATTACTATAAAGGAAGTTGTGGCAAAGACGTTTTTTTGTACTCTCTTTTATTATCAGTATTTAAGTATGTTTGGTCGTGGTCGTGTGGTTTTTTTTTACTATAGTAGTACGTTGTTTGTACTTTGTACATGATCACGTCGTGTATTTGGTTTTCTATTCAAAGAGAGGTTATTATTTATTATTTTAGAAATGCTAGTTCTACAGTGCAGTGCTAAGAAATTAGAAAAAATGTTATAAGAAATACGAAATACCAAATGAAAAAAATAATAAATTGTACCGATTTACTTTAATGATAAAATGTTTTAATTTTGATCAAACCAATGAAGCGAAACAAAAAATTTGTACACTCAACACTTAAACTACAAAACCGTGAAACTGTATATGAGACGTGTTTGATAATAATTGAGCCCCTTAGAAAGACAAAACCCTCCAAAGTTTCCATGGAAATTAACCAATTTAAAACACATGTTTT
>JAQGBH010006755.1:0-11989 GCA_034698265.1 Sminthurinus aureus
TGCGAGGAAACTGGCCCTCGTTTCTCGATCCGGTGTGAGAAATGGATATCAATATAATTGTCTTAGGAAATGGCGGAAAGAGGGCGCGACCATTTTAACACCTACAACAGATATCACAACGTTAGACGGCGCCACTTTTTTGCTCGAGGAATCCATACTGCAATTAGGAGCACCACTTGGTGGTATTTTCAATTTAGCAATGGTTTTAGCTGACGGTATTTTTCAAAACCAGACAGCAGAAACATTCCAGGTCGTTTCAAGGCCCAAAATTAACAGTACACTATTTCTGGATCAAGTTTCTCGGACTCTTGCGCCATCTCTCGAGTATTTTGTCGTGTTTTCAAGTGTCATGAGTGGACGAGGAGGGGCGGGTTTGTCAAACTACGCCTGGGCAAATTCGGGGATGGAACGAATTTGTGAAAACCGCCAAAAAGACGGACTTGCCGGGACGGCGATCATGTGGGGAGCAATAGGTAAGACACGTTAAGGTCATTGTCCTCCTCAGGTCAAAGGTTAAGAAAAGAAATGTAAATATTTGTTTATGCTTGAAATACATGTAGGTGATGTAGGAGTGTTGCAGGATCAAAAGGGGATGGGAAACGAAGCGGAGGTGGGAGGCACCATTCCACAAAGAATATCCAGTTGTCTCAATTCATTGGAAATCCTACTGCACCAAAGCAAATTCCACAGGCAGCCTGTTTTGTCTTCACTGGTGCTGGCTGAAAAAAGAAGGGTAAACTTAAAGAAGAGGAGAAAAGGCAGCACTAAAATCAGCGACAGCCTCTTGGATAAAGTTGGACACATTTTGGGATTAAAGCCGGAGGCAATGTCAAACGTAAACCCAGGGATGAAACTGTATGAAATGGGAATGGTAAGACTTTTCCACTACTCTTGCAAACACCTCAAAGATTGAATACATAATTAATGATTCTAATGCAATTGCAGGATTCTCTGATGAGCGTTGAGATTAAGCAGGTGGTTGAACTGACCACGGGTGTCACAATGAGCAACGCCGACATGTCCGAACTCACCTTTGATAAAATTAGTCAGTTGCAATCCCAAGTGGTCCATGGCGGTACTCAGACAAACGATCCAGATAATTCGCCTGTTGTGGAAGAAACTGAAAGCAAAATGGAGGAATGCGAACAAGATGAAGATCAAGTGCACCAAGATTCCTCAGCACGTGTGACCTTTCCCATGATCCAAGGTCTCGTTCTGATTCAACAAAACTGCTACAAACAGAAACAGAACCAAAGCAAAAAAATAGGAAAATAAACTCTGTCACATCTTCCATGAATCATGAGATAATTTCCAGTGACCTCAACTTATCCGCCTCCATGACCTCGTTGACCTTGTTGACTTTGTTGACCTCTGCATTTAGCTACTGCAAAAGCCTTTGCACTTTCCTGCTGATTGGGTTCCTCCTGTTTTTGTCTACCATCCTCCGCCTTGGAGCCAAACTCTATCTAAAACTCTTTCATGACCCCAAAGATCTCAGACTTGTCTCAGGTTCTTTTGATAACCTTTGTGCTGCAAGTCCTCGAACTGCAAATATGATCTTGAACGGCCGATTTTTTGGAGTACCTTCAAAATCCAAAATCATTAAGATGGTGAACGAGCGTGTGATCCGTTGGAAAACAAATACATCCTTCGACTCAAAGTTGGTTGACGAATACGAGCCGTACGAATCTCTTCGTTGGAGAATCGAAAAGGGTTTATTTTTCTACTACTGGAAAAGAGATGGCTATTTCGATGTGACGGATCATGTAGTTTTTGAAAAATGTGAAAATGTCGGTGTACTGGAGAATGCGACGCTGAGGGCAAGTGAATTTTATCACAATTTCAAATGGACCAGTGAACGACGACCCAAACCGCAGTGGGAATTCCGAATCATTTCACCACATTATCCAGTAAATTTTCCAGCAGCGGAGAAGGAATTTGTCATCATGTTGGGTATGCACCACAGCTACGGGGACGCAACATCCGCTTTGCACATGGTTCAGTAAGCTTCTTTCGATTTTCCTACATTCTTTTGTACTTTTGGACTCTGGACGTGCTAAAGTTTTGAAAATGGTTAGGTACGCCTGGGCCGATTCGAAACCTCCTGCAGCTGTCGCTTCTCAACTGAAGCCACTTGCCGCCATTCCTAAAACGTCCTTGGGAATTTTGCTCAACCTGCGAAATCTGATTGCTGGCGCAAAATATGGAATTTCGGTGGGAAATGTTCTGATTAAAGATCTTTCTCGCCGTCGACGAGAAACAAGTGACAACACTCTTTTTTGTCCAGTTCCAGACTCAAAAGGGCACTGTGGTGTTGCTAAATACAGCTTAAGTCAGATTAAGTCGGTAGTAACGAGAGATGGCGCCCCTGTTCCCTTAAGCTCTGTACTTCTCACTTGCACCTCCAAAGTGTATCAACGACTTTATGCTGCCCGACAAAATCCAAAGAAATCCAAAGTGCCAAAATCTTTGATGGTAGGTCAAAAGTCAAAAACCAAACATTTTTCGAAACATAAAGCAACTGCTTTTTCAATCTAAAATCATTTTTTTTGCGCAGGCGTTGATCCCATACGCATCTCGATCATACACAAAATTGGGAATGGTGAATAATTTTACACTTGCCAACGCTAGCATTCCCCTTGGCTTCACAACGGACGATGACAAGAGACCAGAAATGAGCCGCGTTATTCAGCGGAATCTCGAGGAATCCAGCACACCCGCTATTTTGGATGCGTCCTGGATCAATAACTGGATCATGTCACGCATTCCACATCCCCTTGACAAACTCGCTAATGCCATGGCGCCCAGTCCACACATCGTTTACACAAATGTTCCGGCCACCATCCCTCGACACATGACTTTCTTCGGCGGGTACGCATTACGCATGCGCATAATACACAAAATGACAAATTTTCTGACTTTGTAGTACAATTTGAAGCACATAGAATTTACTGTTCTTGTTTGGCGTGTTTTAGGTACAAAATCAAGGAATTTTACGGCTTTACCATGTTTTTTCGGCAAACTCATGCATCTCTGGCGTCTGTAGTAGATAGCGCTGCAAATACAATCAGGTAATGTACATGTAATCAAAACTCAAGCTCAAAAACTAACATAAGTAAAAAACAAGTATTTTATGAAAACAAGCACGCGCTTTGCGCGACTTGGCCTGCGGTGCGTGTGCTGCGTTACGGTTGAAAAACTAATTAATTAACTACCGATATTATAATTTCCTTGGAGTTCTTTAAAGCTACTGTTACTTTGTTCCATAAGTGTTTTCTAGTCAAATCAAGCTCTAGCATCTAAAGCGCATATGTACAGGGCTCTAGTATCTACTGTGCTAGAATTTATTGTACACCTTTTGAAATTTATAGGAAAACTGAGTGCGAATCTTTGGGGAAAAGTTGTACCACTTCGACGGCGCGCCGTTTAAAATTAATACGAAATTTAGGACAAATAATTCGGGTTTGTTTTTAACTTTTTCCAAGTTCCAGTGTGGAAACCTCTGTTTTTAGCCTTGAACAAACTTAAGTGGGTCAAGATGTCCTAAAAACTTCAAACAGAACATGAAAAGGCCTAAAAGTACGAGCGCTACACCCAAAACCCGACCCAGGATCAAAAATGTCAAAATATTGAGCATGGTGGGCTTTTTTTCAACTTGCAGTTTGGAAACCTCCGTTTTTAGTCTTGAACTAACTCAAGGGGGTCAAGTTGATTTTTTCCAAGTTGTCCCTCAGAAAAAAATATTATTGTGAGGTATAATGTGTTTATGGTCGAAAATCTCACTGGAATATCATTATATTGTCATTGAGCCTCATTAAAATGTTACTAAAATCTCACTACAAATATTAAATTTCAAAAGTAGTGAGATTTCCATGGAGATCGATTAGATTCTCATTGAATTTTGATGGATTTCAATGAGATTTTCGACCGAAGTCGTATTAAAATCTCACTAAAGTGTACCATTAGATATCATTAGATTCTTATCGAACACAATAAAAAAATTTTATGAGGGGCAGTCTGCAACTGGGTGTTTTTGGTACAGATCTAGATTCTTCACTCTATTTAACTAGACTGGAAGCCAAAAATGCCTACTAGATTGACTGATACGTGGAAAACTAGGTTTATATGTGAAAATGTCAAAAATTGAGCTCCATAGGCGGGTTTTTTTTCAATTTTGACCAACTTGCAGTTAGTACTGGGATGTTACCATTACAGATTCATGATCAGCGTATTCGACTTGACTAGAAAACACTGACGCAACATGAGATCCCGTGCTTTCGAAAAATTTGAAAGAAAGTACAATAGTAGGTAGTTAATAAATTCGGGATATTTTTCAGGTTGTCCCTGGTCGTGGATGACAGTGCTCTGGATATTTGTCCAGTGTTTGCCCAAAGATTTTTCACATGGTTCCAGGAAGAATTGAATCATTTAGTGAACTCAAATCGGTGAACTTACCTGTTGGTAACCGAAATGGCAATAAATTAAAATATGAGAAGCATGAAGGAGTTTAGGGTTTGAACAAAAAGCTATACCGTATTTCACCAAATAGTACCCCACCTGCAAATAATTCCCCACCTTCAAATAGTACCCCAGTACTCACGAAATGATTCAAATAATTCCCCATGGGCAGTTATTTGAGATCGGGGCTGAGTGAGACAAATTCCCTATCACTTTGTGTGTGCGTACATACGTCGCACTCTTTATCTTCATTGCATATAAAAGATTCCTATTAACTCCCCAGCTGCAAATAGTGCCCCAGTACCCAAGAAATGATTCAAATAACTCCCCAGGGGTATTATTTGGTGAAATACGGTAACTAGAATTTTTAAGCACAAGGATTTTGTCAAGTTCTTTAACAAAATCCTCATTCGCCACATTGATTTTGAGCCAACTGTTCCATTTTCATGCGGAATTAAACCCCGTGGATTTCATTTCATTGCCAAATCAGTCAAAATAGTTATTAACAGCAAATTGACGAAAGGAAAAAAATGATTATGGAAATTTATCCCATTTTTAAATGACTTGGGAAATTTTCTATTTTATTCTGTTTTTCTTCTCCATCAATCAACGACTTGATCAAGGCAGAAAGCCCAAAGAGACAAAAATACTACCCACCGGTAGAGACCAATTCAAAGCCACTAACATTTAAGTGGCGTCATTCAAACGCCAACACACAAAACGTGGAGTCGTAAGTCGTAAGTATTATTCATCCGATTTTTCTCTTGTTTCCTTCCTCAAGCTTTGATACATATAAAAAATTCTATTGTGACATGACAATATAGAATTTTTTCCCTTTTGAATATTCAATTTTGTCCTCAAATACACCTTTTGTTCTGAATTTAGATGCAACAAAAAATCAACATAAGTTTTCATTTAATCCAATTTAATTTAGTTTGTTTTCGGAGGGTCAGCGGGTTTTCTTGTGCCGTTCGATCGTTTCTCGTTTGTTTGTCTGGATTTGTTTCTGAATTCATGTGTAAATAATGAAAATAAAATGAGGTAAATGTGAAATTAGGCCGAGGGATTTTCAATGGACCATTTCTTTTCTGTTGTCAAATGTCAAATGCTTTTTCTCTGTGTTTTGATTTATTTGCCTTGGATTTTTCACTGTTTTTCGTTCTTGTTCTTGATCACAGCAGTTTTATTTTTTATGCTTCATCCCGGATCAACGGATTCAGACAAAATCAAAACTGTTTGTTTTACAAATGATATGAACAGAAAAAGTCACAGCATGAAAATACAGAAAAAAGCGAGATGAAATTAATAAATGTGGAGAAAAAAGGTCGTTTGTTTTGCCTTGAGCCGCGATAAAATGAGAAAGCAGTCAAAGTAAAAGTGGGAGATGCGGGCATGAAAAATGAGAAAAGCAGAGAGAAAAAACTATATCGCATCGTAAGCCCCTGAACTGGGTTCAGTTTATTTCTATCGATCTTCGGGAGCAGAACGAAACAAAATCGCTTATAATTTAATCGTCTACAAATTTTATTCCAGTTTCAAATTATCTCACCACATAATTTTTAATCGTATTTTTCACAAATTTTACACGTGATTTGAACGTGCTAAAAATAAAGTACAAAGAAGTTTTCACACATTTATTGTTAGTCTGTTGTTTGTCTTTTTCCCCCGTCAGAATTTAGAATCACGAAAATTTGCAAATGAGAACTCAATTTGTGTTTGTCCAACCTGCACCTGCAGTTTTTTCTTTAACGTCAACAAAGAAATCGTAAAACTGACCAGAGAAATTATTTTATCCTTAGTTTTCTCTCGCCGTTTCATCGATTTCATTGATCGTCCATCGTAAAATTCCCTTTAGACCACAGACAATAATTTTTATCGTCGCACAGTCCAAAAATTGCAATGAGATTTTAAACGAGTGCGAGAAAAGCAGTGGATTTGATTGTGAATATTGGCACTGAACGTCATCATCAAATATTTGACAAGTTCTGTTTGTTTGGATTTTTAGGTTCTCTGAATCATAAAGAAGAAAAAACAGATGAAAAACATCTCTCGCAGTCTTGAGATTTGAATGTGAGTTTTGTTCTCGTCTGTGCAAAAGATCGTAAATCATCAACGTAAAAAACAAGGAAAATGAGAATGTGATTTGAACTGAAATTAGAATTGACGAGGAATCGAGAAAAGTTTGTGTGAAAAATGTCGCGAGTGTGTCATTTTCCTGTGGATTTAATTTTAACTGTCGCAGTCCAAAATCAAAGTCCAACGAGACGAAACTGAAGAAACTGCGAAATCAAATGGCGATTCGCCCACATTTTGTTTGCTCATGCTCGAGTTGACGTCTCAGCTTTTGTGTGGTTTGTGAGAAGAAAATCGAAGCGAGAGAAAACTCACGAAGATTCATTCAGTCGAGACTCGAAACTCGCGGAGAAGACACGGAAAAAAATTATAGTTGAAATAAAAGTGCTCACATTTAAAGAGTTTGTGCAGTTCTGTGTAATGCAAAATCAATCTGCAAATTGGAAAAACCCTTAGAAATGTTTTAGCGCTGAATACAAAAGTTAAATTTAAGAATTTCGTGTGAAACAAAGAGGAGAAGACGCCATTGAACACTTCAGCAATTTTTAGCGTGGCACAAAAAGGAAAGAAAAATTAAACGGCGTTGTAAATCAACAGAATTTTGTACTTTTGAATTTTGAATCAAGTTTTCCTCATTTCACAAATTAGTTGGGCCTTTCAGTCTTTGAATAGTCGAAGCATAATTTTGAACACCTTTCCTACAAATTGAGATTTTAAAATTGCGAGCTCATTTGAAATAAAACATAACAGAAAAAATTTTATGTCAAGTGAAAATAAGTCGTTAACTTCAAAACATATTATATGATTTTATGTTTGTTGATGTTTCTTAACTGAAAATTGCTAAAATTTCGTGAAATTTCAAAAAACGTACTCTAAAAATCAACAGATTTAAAATTTAATTGACAAACAACGAAAAATCTACTGTGTTGAAGAAAAAATAGAAAATCATGATTTTAGTTTTCCTTTGGAATGCAGCAAAAACTCGTGTGTAAATTGTTTAAATTGAGATATTTTTGTGCTTTTAGATATAAACAAAACGTGTATCGACCGAGTCACTGTGAAAAATGCAAAAAATAATAAATGTAAGCAAAAAGCTGAAGAATTCTGGTCTGAGCTCAAAGTTACTTTTCTCATGTGTTTCGTTTTCATCTTTTGAGTTGAGACTTTTGTTTATTTTTTGTTGCGTCAGAGTTTGAGGCTGGACGAAACTTGTTTGTCTTTTCTACTCCAAGTGAACTCACGACCTCGTCGTCGCTGTTTTCTATATTTTCTATTCAAAGATTAGCAAGAAGAATATTCTCAAACTCAAACATTTCCTCTCAACTCAAAGCCCACTTCGATTTTACACAGAGCAAACGAAAGACAACAAAAGAACACAAAACTCGAGTGTGTGCAAAGTGCAAACACAACACGAGAAAACGGCGGAAGATTCTTCGCTCGGAGCAAAATTGCACATTTCTCATTGCGAACTTGAAATTGCACTTTTGTATTTTGTTGGTTTTGTTCGTGTTTTCTCAGTGACGTCAATCGCGATTCTCTCTTCAAACTTGAGTTTTGAAATTAAAATCCAAGGAAAATCATGAGAGAAAATCCTTCTTGTCCGAGTTCAAGTTTATTCTCATCTCAAACTAAAAATTAAAATAGTGCGAAAATGAGCAGAGTAGAATTTCGTGCGATGAATCCTTTCGCAACTATTTTTGTGAGTATAGTTTCATTTTCGTGTGTTTTGTGTGAAGCTCCGATTTTGGATTTTGCGGAGACGATTAGTGAAATTAAACTGGAGCCCCAAATTTCAATGGAAAAAACTGTGTCAATTTCTCCGTCCAAATTCAATTTCAACAACATGATCGTGAACATGAAAAGCAGCGAGTTGACCCACATCACGCTAAAATCGTCCGCGGGGCAGCTAAACATCCATTTGAAATCGGACTCGCACAATCAACATGAAAAGGAGGAAGAAAGCGAAAAAGATGGAGAAGAAAGCGGAAAAGCGAAGGAAATTATTCAGCCGTCCGATTTTCTCAGAGGTGAACAAAATAAAGAAAATAATTTTCCGATTCGTTTTTCAATGTGGCTTTCAATGGAGTTTAAATGTTATTTTCATTAAATTTTTTGAAAATTAAAGATTGCGGAAGAATTGACAAATGTCCGTCGATGGACAAAAGATCTTTGGACGAGGAAGGAAACTTCGCAGTTCGATCGAATTCGGTTGACTACAAACAAAATCCGTTTTTGTGTCGATGCGATGTGGAGGAATGCGCGAAATACGGCGACTGTTGCCCCAACATTTCAGTTGGACTTGAACTCCGAACCGAGCGAAACCCGTGGAAATGCAAATATTTTCATGAAAAGGTGAGACTTTCAAATTGTAGTGGAGAAATATGTTAATGCAGATCAACGCCTGACGAAATATTGAATGTTTTTTGTACTAGCCACAACGGTTATGGATCACAAAATTTCAACTCTTGACATGTATATACGCTAAACTGCAATGAATAAAATCATCGACTACAACTCAATTTTAGTTAAAGCTCCATTTTATGAAGTTTTAGAGGTTGTTGAAATTTTTATTACATTTAAACCGGTTACCTTTTCTTTATCCGAGTTTTTGTGTGCCAGACCACGATTTTAAAATACGTTGAACTCGGACGCCGTTTGAACTTTTACTGTGCCATAACACCACGACTCGTAGGGAGGTGGTACGTCCGGGAAAAATGCAAAATAGTCGATTAAATAAAATAAAAAATACATGGTGGACTACAAAATTTGGTTTTGGAAATAAGAGTTACTTAAATAACAAAATCACCAGATATGACCTTTAATTTCGTAATTTAATTTAATTTTTGAATTGCAGAAAGATTGGGTTTTGATGGTGAGCGAATGCCCGAGAAAATCTCCTTCCAGTAAAATTCTGTCGGATTTGTGTGCCGCAAGAAAAAGTCACATCCCTACGAAAAACTACACGTATCTCATGGACATTCCAGTTTACAGCCAAAGTGAGACAAATTTACCCTGAAATATTTCCCATTCATTAATTTTCTGTAATTAAGTGTGAACTAATGAATAAATCTTTCATTTCCATTGACAGAGTCGAAACATCTGTACAGCAATATTTACTGCGCGCGATGTCACCGAGAGAAAAATCCGGATTTGGTTCACTGGAAAACTCGTTTGTACTGCGACGCGGAAATGACGCACAACGAAAAACAACTTTTCATCGAGACCGCGGATTATGTTCCCGGCGAACGGCTTTTTCAGGTAAAAAGAATTTATGATTTTAATCCATTTTGCATTCGGATTTTCTATATTCAAATATTTAAACGTGATTTACATTTTCTGTGTATAACTTTTCAGGCTGGAAATCGAACTTGTAAAATTCTAATTGCGGATATTCACAACAACACTTTCACTTCGATTCCAAACACAAACACAACAAATCAAATCGTCGCGATTCGGAACCCAAATTCAGATTCATCTCAAGATGAAGAGATTCCAAATCTTCGATATTGCGGAGCTCAAAGTATCGACTTTTGTCCAGAACCCGACAATTTGCACTCGCATGACCTCGATCGACCTCTGTCAAATGATGCTCGTCTCTGCGGCGCCTACACGCAACACGTCCAAGCTCCCAAGTTCGTCATATACAAAAACCCGCATTGTGCTCGATGCAACGAAATTCCAGTTGAGTCCACCCCAAAACTCGATTTGCGGTGCTATCGCCATCTGCCTGACCCTACAAAATCCACATTTAAGCCGGATTTCTCGCAGGCGCCCACGGGGCCGCAGGGAATTAGCCTCCTCTTCGACTTTGCCCTCGACAGCGACGAAGTTTTGGTGGGCTACGACAATCTCTGCGCAGAGGACGAAATTTGGGATTATCTCCACAAAAGATGTCAAACGGCCGTGTGTCAAAAAGGCTATTTTCTGCAGCAGGAATCCTGTCACCCGATTCTCGTGACCTCTGACCCCGATTTGAACCACTTTAATCAGAGTCAGTTGACCTTCAATTTGAATGCTGAAAATGAGTTAAATCCGAATGAAGAATCAAACAAAACCGACAAAAACGCGGATCACCTCGACAACGACAAACCGATAAATTCGACGTGCATGCGAATTCTGCTTTTCGAGGGCGAGTACAATTTCATTTCCGCGCACAATTCCGCAATCGTCATCAACTCGTCCACGATGCGGCGCCAAGGCGGCGCTCCGATAATTTTCCACCCCGAAGAATACGAACACTGGAACGAAACGACGCTCGCGGTCTGCGCCAAACATTTGCACGAAGGATTCGCCGTGCGGTTTTCCTCCGTTTTGAACTACATTTCGACCGTCAGTTTGGCCATTTCCGTCATTTTCTCCTTTCTGCACATTTTGATTTATCTGAGTTTGCCGAAGCTGCGAAATTTACCCGGGCGAAATTTGTTCTGTCTCACGATTTGTCTGTTTGTCAGCCAACTCTTTTTCCTCACGCTGATCAATCACTCAAAGTGGCCAAATTTGTGCGTCGCGGCGAGCATCACGATGCACTACACGTTTTTAGCCAGTTTCTTCTGGATGCAAATCATGAGTTTTGACGTGAGTCAAGCTTTTATTTCATTTGTTTTCACAATTTCCATGAGCTTATAAAAATAAATTGAAATTACAAGGAGATCATTTTCTTTAAAATCTAAAATTTCCTTTTCAGATCTGGAGAACTTTCAGCGGCGCCGTTTTGCTGAGCAGAAGTCAGTCGCCAGAGCGAAAATGTCTCACGTTCAGAAAATACAGTCTTTTCGCGTGGATCACGCCGCTTTTCATCGTTGCCATCGCAACACTCGTCGAGTTTTTCCCGCAAACACCAATGCAAATGGAAAATTCTGCTGCTCCGTCAATTTTCCGTTCCTTTGAAAACTCAACAGAAAATGAAAATCGAGTGAACAATTTGAAACCCACCGAAAACGACAGCGAATTGATCGCGGATTTCCTGGACAAAATAAAACCGGCGTACGGACAAAACGGACTTTGTTGGTTCGGCCAGCGACTTTCACTCTTTATTTTCTTCGCCGTTCCCGTTGCACTCGTCATCACGTCCAACATCGTGCTCTTCTCCTTCACGGCCAAGGCGATTCTCACGCAGAACAAAGAAGCGGGAAAAGTCCTGCAAAATCGAGAGTCAAAAGTCGCAAATCGAATGACGCAGAAGAAAAGCACGTGCAGTTTACCCGGACTCGCCGTTTTGAACCCAAATTCAAATTCATTCGCCGTCAAGAAACAACGAAATCTGAGCTCGCCCAATTTCCAACACAATTCTCAACATCAAAATTCCAATGAAAATCAAGTGCAGAATCAAACTCAAAGTCCGAGCAAAGAGGATCATCACCACGATCAAATAAAAGTAAAGCTGTACGCGAAACTGGCGTTGATAATGGGTTTGAGTTGGGCTCTCGGATTCATCTCGCGACTGTTTCAGTGGGACTGG
>JAQGBH010006756.1:0-11988 GCA_034698265.1 Sminthurinus aureus
AAAATTGATGGATTCTAATGGGACTTGTTTTGAATCCCATCTAAATAAACTGAAGTTTATGGTGCTGTCAATGGTTGAAACAGAAACTTAAAACAGGGGACGGAAGATGGAAAAGCAAAGTGTTCTTATAATCTGTGATCATCCTCTGTACGTAAAAAAACATGATAATGCGTGGGTTTGTTCTTTTTTGCGGCAGTTTCCTAAATATTACACATTACACATATATTTTTCTATAATTTGTTACTCCAAATTCAAAATCTGAACGGTTCATAAAACGACTAGCGGTATAGAAAAGACAAAGTAAATTTTGATAAAAATAAATGATACATGAAACAATAGTCAGCAGCAGAAACTTTCTACTTTCACTACCTCATGCTATAAGCTACCAGCCTTTCAAGTTTCAAGTTATCATAATATCAACACAAGTAGAAAGTAGATGAAAACTCACTGACACTGACCGACTAAACCGAGCAAGATTGATGGCAAACTAAACTCATTGGATTGGGATGAATATTACAGTTTTTTAACTTTTCCTCGACTCTAAAAACTAGTGTAGAAAATTGAAATCTCTAGTTTTTGAACTTCAAAATTCAAAACTCTACAACGCCATTGTAAAATCATTTAAGTAGTACTGAATTATTTGGGAAAATAAACTAAATTACTTATAATTTTAGACTTGAGTCACACTGAAAATATGAAAATATTATGAATAATGAATAATAGGACACATGAAGCAAAAAAAACTTACAGCTGATAAAGATGATAGATCGGCGTCGACGGTGTGCGAATGTCCAGAATCAAAATACAGAAGAATAAATAAAGCCGACAAAAAAATAATTTTATGAGGCATTACTAACTGGTAACTGCTTAGTGTTTAGGTTGTACTAATTCTTCCTTTTTCCGTTTTCCTTCTCGACCTGTGTACTGTGTATTGTCTTTGTCTTTGGTCTTTGTGTATTCTGTATTCTGTATATCCAGAAAAAAAATAAAAACTATTATTTTCCTATCAATTTCACACTAATTTATCTCAAGAAACTGGTAACACTGCTCCAGATTCCAGCTCCACGGATATTTTGATATTTCTTTCCCCTCAAACGTCTTGACTCTTGACTTTCTCCTGTGCTCTCGATTCTCGATTTTTTGATGGATAATTACGATGATTACGATATTCTTTGGATGATGAAAGTGAGCCTGGCGAATGAATGATGAGAGTAATTGTGCGCAATCTGGCTCAAGGATTAGGATTAGGATATCTCTCTACTTTCTCCTGTCTCCTGTCTATTGTCTATTATGATGAATGATGTATAAAGTATGAAGTAACTGGACTCGACTTGACGATCAACTTACAACTTACTAACTAGAGAAAATGTCCACGAGTTGACTTACTTTTACTCACTTTTAGAATGTACAACTACGATATGACTAGAAACCAGAAAAGGAGAGAGAGAAGAAAGAAAGATGACACGATGTAGGATTTATGTAGTAGCAGATATTGTACAAGAATCAAGAATATTACAAAATATCTTCTATCTTTCACCCACTTGGTACTTTGTACAAGTATAGAAAATATATAGATACACAGTGCACAGTCAACAGTCAGATAAAGTATAAAGTGACAGGTGAAATGTTGTCCGTGATCTGATCCGAGGTAACTCGTCGGTGTAGAAATCAGGTGTGACTTGACTTGATGATGACAGAAATCCTTCCGTACAGAAACTGATATGATATTATTAAATATGATGGTACGCTGTCCACACCTGTGTATTATTTACTCTCTTTCTCTTTTAGACTTGTTCTTCTATGTTCAGTGTTCAATGTTCAATGTTGTTGTGCTTTGAGCTTTGAAAAGTTGAGTGTTGAGGGGACGTGTTAGGTTGACTGTCATTTCAGTCTTCACACACACACACACACACACAGTGTCTCTCTCTCTCTTTGTGTTGGACTTTCTCTGTATTTTATTTACGTGTAGAGAGTAAACAAGATTCCTGGAGATTTGTTCGACGTTCGAGGAAACATGGAAAAGATAAAAGGTGTCTCAAGTCTAAAGTCTTAATAGAAAATCAGAAATCCGAAATATCAAAATTCCTTCGTTCACAATGCACAATACACAAGTGATCTTAATAGCAATATGATTCATAATATAATGACTAGAAAATCCGAGAGAAAGTTGTATGTTATTCTTCTTTTTCTTGAATCCCTCCCCCGGTTGATCTCTTTGCTGTTTTTTCTACATCCCACACATTCTAACATAGATGCGCGGATCATAAGTATTAATAGAATCAAACCAAACCAAACCACACAAACACAAACAATTAGATGAAAACAGATGAAACGTGAGGAGTTATGAAATTGTTCTCAAAGCTGACATGTCAAATGCCAGTCGTCGATACCACGAGTCATGAGTTGTCTTGATTCTTGACTTGACTTGACTTTCTCTGGTCTTTTGTCTTTTCAAAAACTTTATTGAGCTCTAGAGCTGACATCATTTTTTCATCGTTTAATCATTCTGTTGCGTATATACTTCTTATTTTAGCTGTCTTTGGAATTTGGAGTTGTAGGTGTGCACACACTAGTATGTAGTATGTAGTATGAAGGTGAATAGAGCTCTGAAAATTGATATTATAGTTTTTTTTCTTATTTATTTTGGGTTTGTTTTTCTAGTTTTCGGTTTTCTACGTTACGCTATGAAATGAACATGGAACATGAAAGAATCAAGAATCAATAGGAGTTTGATGAACAGTGGAAGACAATAATCACATTTTAATTGTTATTGTTATTTCCTCGTCTTCGTCCTTCATCAAACCATGAAGACGAATCTTAGGAATTTAATGTACGTCACTCGGCATTCTATGTAAGTTATGATTCGAGATTTTAGTTTCTATCCAAAATCCAAAACGTGAACCTTGACCACAAGAAATTATTAGTTATTAGTCTCTATTATCTACATTCTTGAGACAGTTAAAATTTACAAGGCACATGTTAATTTTGCCAACGCATGTGACTTGATACTTGATTTCTATCAAACATCAAGAATTTCCGGAATTTGCGATATCAATACAATAATAACAAATGTCAATATAGGGCCATAATCTATTATGAATTCCATAATACACACAACAAAAAATGCTATGAGCCATGAAATTTATACTTGATCATTGAATATTGGCTATTGGTTATCTAAAAAAAGCAAAACAAGTATCTGCATCCTACATCATTACTTAACTTTGGCCAATTGAAAATTCCAATCAACTTACTCAACTTAGTTTTCACAGGGACAAACTTCATCATTCATGGTCAAAAACCGATACAAAAGCATGGACCATGAAAAATCCTTCAATTTGAAGGTTTTACGACGTAGAATGTAAAATGTAATTCGATTAAAGGATTCAATTCCAACATGTTTTTCTTCTGGATTCTAGATTTTATATTTTCTTTGGTACAAGATTCGTCTGTCCAAAAATAGTCTGGAAAAATAATTTGGCACTGTCCGCTTCCACTCCCTACTTCCTACTCATTTAATTATCTGGTATCCGTTCATCAAAAACTATATGTATACACATCTAAAACTATATGTATACACATCTAAAATCTAAAGCTCTGAATTGTGGACTGTGAGCCCTCTTCCCTCTTTACTGTCTAAATATTATGATTTCGAGTACTTGAGTATCTGCATGTTAATTCCCGATTCTAGATTCTAGGCTGAATGATAAAATTACAAATGGTAAATTAGAAACATATTATATAAAGTACTCACAGCATAAAGAAAAGGAACAATTGAGGTTTTAGAACTTTTTGATCCTCTTTTGACTTTTGACACCATATAGCAGACATATTATGTATTATGTAAGAGTGTGTGTGCATGTAGGAATTAGGAATGAACAAAGTGTTGTAACTTGTAACTGCAAAGGTCAAATCTTGTACACATTTTGCGTCATTGTCACCATGTGGTTTGGTTTTTGCTGTCTAATATCCAAGTATATTGTGTAGTGTAAAGTGTATACTGTACCTGTTGTTGTTTAATTGAGCTTTCTCCATTTTCTCTCCGAGTAAAGAGGAAAGAGAGAGAAATGACATGAGTGAGAGCCTGTGAGAGCTTCCAGATGCCAAAGGAAAAGGCAATTTTTTCATATGTGGATTTTGATTGGTCTGAATCTGTGGAGTCTAGAGTCTGCTGACTCGTTTTTCTGGTATAAATACAAGTAAAAGTAGGGGAAAGTACAGCAGTGCCCACCACCTCACGCGACGATCACACCACAGCAAAATCAGTTTCTCGTGAAAATTTTCACTCTACTTCAGAATTTAGACTTCGGACTAGTTTTACGAATCCCGAATCTGAATTTCGAGTACAGCGGAAAATAGGATTTCGTGTACATTAATTAATTCTCAATTCTAAAATCTAAAAAAGAACCAAGAATATTTTCAAATTTTAATTAGGCATGAGATTCAGATCAAGATAAAGGAACGAGAAAAGAGACAGCAGAAGGTAGAAAAAATCAGGAGAGTAAAAAATAAAAAGTAAAAAGATAAAGTAGCAAAGGAATCCATCCTAGACAAACACAGTTATTAAGTAGTGAAGAAGAAGGGGTTAAAGAATAAACATGACTAAAATTGCCCTTATCCTATTCGGTCTAACCGTCTTAATACAAACTACCTTTTGTAAACCCGTGTACGATGACATCGAACTAGAAAGCGTAAGTCTAAAAGTCTAAACTCGTACATATCTTTTATACTTTTTTTAAATTATTGTGTCATTATTGTGAATTGTGATATTCATGTTTATTTTTCTGGTATGATAAAATATGTGTCTAATTTGGATTAATTTGATCACTGTTAACTATAGCCGATTTCCCCGAGTGCCATAGAAAGTGAAAATTTACCAGCTCTTGCAAGGAAACTCTTGATCTACAATACAATCAATCGGGATAATGAAGAAATCAAGCGTTCCAGATACAAAATGTGTCAGTATAATGCTATAAGTTGTTTTGGTTGAAATCCTAATACAAAAAAAATAGATAATATAATTGTAAATAAAATATTACAATATCCAACTTTAACTGAAAAAATTCCTATATACATTACAAATTACACTAGACATATTACACTAGACACTAGACACTAGACATATTTATGACTCATGACATAATAATATATAAAAAATATAGTCTATTTTACAATAGTTCCTAGAAGACTCTGTACTTTTACTTCATCATACCACACTCTGAATTAAAGATAATGAACATAGTCCATTTGTAGTAAATAATAATTATTTTAATCTTATTGCTGTATTTAAACATGTCTAAAATTTTCAATCTAAAGCAAACAAAAAATTGTACAAAATGGATATACCAGCAAGGAAAAAAAGTGCAAAAACGTTTTTGACTAGAATAGACTACAATTTGTAAATAAAATATACCCTAACAATTACAACTCCAACGTACTCAACTTTAATGTTATACGTTAAATGAAGTATGCATTTGTTTATAAATACACAGTAATAAAGTCGAATTAATAAATGTCCAGCAAGAAGATTTTAAATAGATGAGAATTAAAGTACTAAACCTATATCTACTGAAAAATCTTCCGCTTTGTTTTTTCATAATATAATCATAATAATTATTATTATATTTCATTTCATATTATCAAAAGCATATCAAAATCCAGTGCTGGAGGAGGAAAAAGAGGAGAAAACATGGGACTTTCTTTCAGAACCAATGTTATTCAATTTCATGAAATTCAATTGTTGCTCCTTCTTCTTCTGTTCTTCTTTTTCTTCTTCTATCATACTGGGAAACATTGATTCATTATTGGAACTCATAGTTTTAGTTGTAACATATTAGTATTACTCTGATTACTAAATGTGTTATTACGTTTTTCACTTTTTATTGGGTCTATTTATCTGCATTTCCTATTTTTTGTCAGTTACTGCACAAAAACTGAAAAATTATCGAAATTAATATATAGACCGCATATCCTTGAAAGTATGTCTAGAAATGGGATTGAACAAAAGAACGTGTGTGAAGTTTGAACTTTGAAAAATCAGTTTTGGTTTTTGGTGAAGATTGTAATTTATAAAATAATGTTATTGTTAGTTAAGTTATAAATGATATACATGGAACACAAGATTAAAGAGCCTTCATCATAAATACAGGTACATACACTTTTGATAATCACGAAATTACCTTATGTAGGTTTAAAGGTTTAAAAGCTAGATAAGTACATAAAATGTTTAATGCGTAGCACGTTACATCAGCTCATGTGAGCTGATGTAATTAAAAAGTAAAAAGTGAATTTATGTCAATTAATGTTGATTTTTTATGTGGATTTTGTTGTTCTGTATTATATAGACAAAATGAATAGTTTTACAAGTCTGAGAACCACCTCGTCCAAAATTCTGCGTTCATCATCATCTTGTAGTAAACTCGCCGATTTGAATAAAAATACCAATATTATAAATTCTAATCACAAGAATGTTTCAAAAAAGGATTATTTTAGCTATCGCTCCTATGTCACTGCTACCACTACAAGTCTTTCATCTCGTTTATTATTAAATCCTTCGACTAATAGTTATAAGAGTCAATGTATACTAGATTTAAAAAATAAGAATATGAATCAACTTGGAAATATTCGATCAATGAAATTAACACACCATAATCGGAAACAGAAGGAAATGAGTGAGAGTACGATATTATTAGAATCCAGTTCTCACATTGACGAATTACCAATTGCAGTATCAATAATGCAGTCAAATCAGTTGGATGAAAAGGAACCCCAAAGTAAAGGTACGTATAATATGTAATAGTCCCACTAAACTATATTTATGCATTTTAATACGCAGTAAGTCAAGCTATATCATTATTATTTATTACTGTTTTTAGAATAAAGAATAAACAGTATGCACAACATAGTTAACCTGTAACATGCCTACTTGATTTTTTTAACTTTTACAGAGGAGAAACAACCACTTGTATCTAAAATAAATTCAATTGAAGAACGAGCATTAATAGAGGGATTCAACAGCTATCATTCACCACAAGAAGTACTCAGAGTGTTAGATACAATCCCAACAAATGAAATAACTCCATTAGTTGCTTACAGTATACTTAAAAAACTATTAGAGCTTGAAAATAATTTTGGATTTCGTAATGAAGGGAAAAGTTGGATTGTTTCAATGGAAAATGGAAATCATGAGACTTTTGCAAGATCTGCTATTATAGCTCGCCTTATCAATATTATAATTTCTTCAGACAATTCTACCCTACTTTTGGATGCTCTTGATGTTCTTCGTTCAGAAAGAAATCAACAATATAATTTTGTGTATTTAGACTCTATGGACTTTATGAATTATAGAAGTGAACTCTCCGCAAATATTTTAGCTCGTGCAAATATTTTATCCTTCAGTGAAACATGTAGAGCTGTACGTTCCTTTGGAGAGATTTATAATTCTAATAATATAAATAACACTAGTTTCACCAACAACCTCAATAATAATAATACTACAAACAGTTTCAAAGTTGATAAGAAATTCATTGACAAGTTTGCCATTTGTCTATTAGACAAGAATAATGAAATAAATTTAAATAATATTGTAGACATTTTTAGAACACTTCCGCATTTTACCAAAAGTCAAAGATTAGTATGTAATTTAATAGAAAAGAAACTTAAAAGTCTGTGGTGGAGACTTGATGCGGATACAATCGCACAGGTAATATATTATATATCTACATTGTATATTTATCAACGTATTGTTATATTTTATTTTGTGTTTCATATATGAACTCATACATGTACTCAATTTGATTAAAACACATCTAATAGTTACATAAACGTGTTGTTTTCATTTTTTTCTTTGATCCTAGATATGTGATATAATTGGAACGGGAAAACAAAATGAAAATCATTTTGGATGGTGTATCACAGGACAAATTCTCACAATTCTTTCTCGATGTTTATCCTTAAATATGCATGTTGTAACCGAAGACCAACTCGTGAGAATTCTTAAATGCTTTGGGAATCAAGCCTTCTGTGATCCTTCAGTTGAAAAAAGTTTAAATAAATACATGAAGGCTAAAGGTTCTAAAATACAAAATTCAGAACTCATTCAAACTATTGTCGAATATTGTACAACATTTAGACTCCGATCGACACATATTTTAACCTCTGTCGCTGACTACGTTGTTAAACACGAAGCAAAAAATCTGAATCCCCCACAAATTACATCAATTATTTCTGGTTTTGGTCATCTAAATTTTCATCCACCAAATGATAAAGTTAAATTTTGGAGTGTGATTGAAGAATTTTTAGAAGATCAATTTGTTCGATTTCCACCAGCGCATATGCTTAATATCCTTCTAGCATGTACCTACCTAGAAAAATTTCCTCTTAATTTTTCAACAAGAATCTTTTCACCATATTTTTTAGACCGAATAAATGCAAGTGAAGCAGATGATTATGAGTAAGTTTTACACTATAAAATAGGTAGTTAATTAATTATTAATTAATAATAATAATTGTCATCATCATAATGTATTGTAATTGTATGTACGAGAGGGATATATTATTAGTAATAATTATTACATTTTATTAGTTTTGTGATTTGGTTAAACTAAGAATGACAATGACAATTTTGTTACATTTTTACCAATTTTTTTATCAAAATAGTGAACTTTTAAGGGTCAGACGAAAGTTAAAGTTGTTGGATACTGCACTTACATTGGAATGTGGAAATAAATATTTTGGACCATTTTTATCAAAGGACTTTTCTGCAAAAAGGTATACTACTATATTTCTTCATATACCTGTATTATTATTATACTCCACTTTATGATTCATAATAAAATGTTGAATTATACGAGCTCTTGACCACCTTTTAGCGTTTAATATTGAACTATTGATGTGTGTATGTGTGTGTGTGTGTGTGTGTCTTTTTTATCATTTTTCGTAAAATTAATGGTAATATTATTTGTATACCATTATATTTTATAGTTTAGCTCCAGATGGTCGAATTTTTCGCTCAGTTCGATTAGTACGGGATACTTTGGAAACGTTTTTATCTGAGAAATGTACAATAGATCATTCTGTTATTCTGCCTACATTACCTTTAAATGAGTTGTACATTGCCGATATTATGGTGGTGCCAATTAAAGGTTCTGAATCACAAGTAAGTAATACACTATTAGAATATATCAAAATTTATAAAATGAATCAACAATCAACATTTATTTTTAAATGTCATAAATGCTGTTTAGTTCATTGCTTATAAACAGAGAATTTAGAAGTTTTAAAACAAAATCCAATGGATGTTGAATGTTGAATATATTTTTATATGGAATGAATTTTATTTTATTTTTCAATATAGGTATTTAATTACGTTCGCAACCGTATAAGTCTAGCCAACGAAAATGATGCAGGTCAAAATGATGTTATATGTATCTTAATTACCTTACCCGAGCATTTATCTTCTGATGGAACTACTTTGATTGGACCACAAGCAATGAGAATAAGACATTTTAAAGCACTTGGTTTTAAAGTTGCTACACTTAAGTACGATTTTTTGTATCAACTTCGACCACATCCTGAAATGCTTAAGGATTGTTTGAAAAATATTTTATTATCACTTGAATTCTCTGGTCTATAGTCCAAAATTCTATTTAAACTAATTGCAAAATGTACCTATAGTACTACTACTATACATTGTATTTTACATAACATAAAACATAATAGTGGATGAACAATAATAATCTATTATTATATATATGTACCATATTTAATTTTTTTTGTCGTCATATTGCCATGTACTACCTCATGTACATATTATGCAATAATCAATAATGTACTTGAGATTTATTTATCTATGTATATAATGTACATATTATGCAATAATCAATAATGTACTTGAGATTTATTTATCTTTGTATATAATGTAAAACATATGTATCACATTGTGGATATTGTAGTCTTATAATTTTTCTAGTCCACATAGTTTGACTTTTCCTTGTAAACTATTATTTTTTAACTCAATCTTTTTGTAATACAATATATATATTTTATATATATATATATATAGTATTATTGCAGAATATCATATGTATATAATATGCAAAGAGATCAGTTTTTTACGTCCTAAAGAGAGCAACACAAAACATTTTATTATTTATCATAAAAATTATTAACCATAATTATTGTGAACTAAGAAATCACGAATAAAACTGGACTCAGTATATCACTGTGTAAAATTATCGAGTACAAAATTGAAATGAATGATCATGGATTAATTATTTCATAACATTTGTGTTATTTCACATATCAATTTGAATTACCTCTTACCATTGTTTTCATTTTCAATTTTTTGAAATATTCGATTGAAATTTTTACAAAAGACACTTCAATTTCTTTGGCTCCACATAGGAAATGTAAATGAACAAGAGCTAACTTTCATGAACATGGGAATAAAAAAGAATCAAGGACCTTTCAATTTTATTTTTCAAACTCAGGGACAAATGAACAACAGGAGGATGATGAATTTGAGCTTTTCAAATAAAGTGTAGAATGTAGCTTTGAATATGGAACTGGTTGCACTACTGATGACAAAAATAAAATAAATAATACAAGCACCACATGTACTTGGCATTCCAATGTACATATACAATAACATGACAAAAAACTTGAGAATTCTCAGACTTTTATTAATTATTAAAGTTCGTGTTTATAAACTACAATCACTTTAAAATCAAGCATGAATTGATTGTGAGACTGAGATTTCACTAGTGTTAGAGAAACTTTGAGACCATTTTTACATACATTTCAAGGCGATTCAGTAAGAATTAGACGTAGTATAATTAAAACATTCGTTCCAAAGTCAAATAATATCAAAATACTCTTGTTCTATTGTGAAATCCAAATATTGTGTATAAGTTTAAAAATATATTATTCGTATTTACATTTATACAACTACTCAGAGATCGTTCATTAATCGATAAGTTTAATATTGCTATCTGGTATTATATTATTATTGCGATGCAGAGTTGAGAGGGTGCCTCACCCATATTAAATAAATCATCAATCTATTATTGCGATGCATTTTCATAATTCCATCAAAATACGGTGTAGTAAATAGTAGCTAACAATCACATATAATCCCTTATTTTCAGTCTTCAGTCATTCAATCGACTTGCTCACTAGTAATAATCAAAGGCCACTATTGAGATAACAAAATATTCAATCTTTTGCTTGTTGTTTGTTATATGGACGCACAAGTTCCTTAATTTCACGAAGAGCATTTACATTAAGTGCTGCGTACGCCTATAAAAAGACAGAAAAAAAATCAGTATTGTTAGCAGTTTTAATAGAATCATACATCATGTATGTTTGTATACAAAATAGTTGGATTATCAAAGGAATTGTTGATTTTTTGTAAGGTAACTAAATAACAGGCATACCTTTGAATGAAATATCATGTTAACAATTTTATCATTATCCGTTTCATCAAGTTTTACATCTTCTGGTAGGTCTGGCGTCGCCCGGAAGTAATGACAGCCTGCTAACCTTGCGAGGAAAATGTCACTCTTAACTACATCACCGTCTGTCTTTGTCATTTGACGAACAAAAGCTTCAATTAATTGTTCTAATTCACCAGAGACGAGCATTTGTAATCTTCCTGCAATGCTATGCTTCACATTTGGTAAATGTCTATTTCTCTCAGGAAATTTTCCAGTGCCAAGTGACAAGATTACTCCATTCTGAATTTCATCCTAATTTATCATTAAATATGTTAATATAAACAATGGTAAAGGAGTACCTAAAGAGGGAGCGAGCCATAATAAACGAGGAATTACAATATTATACTGAAGTTGGTTACTTCAGTATAATATTACAATTTGTGGAAGAAACTTATACACTTCATATCTATTTGTTTGTCTGTCTCTTGTCTTGCTCGTAATGCCTAATTGTAAATTATTTTTGTCTCATTCTTTTGCACAGTCCACAATGCAC
>JAQGBH010006757.1:0-11986 GCA_034698265.1 Sminthurinus aureus
CACGTATTTTGTATTTCCTTGCAAATTTGACAAAATATTCTGGTGTGCAATTTTTCTTAGGGTATGTCACGTATTTTGTATTTCCTTGCAAATTTGACAAAATATTCTGGTGTGCAATTTTTCTTAGGGTATGTCACGTATTTTCCTAGTTCCGTACGGATCCAGTCAATATACGTCAATCCGTATCTTCCTAGTTCACCAGTCAATCAACAGCAATCTCTGTATTTTCCTAGTCCTTCCGGCCCAGTCAATATACAAAGATGTACTGAAGTTTCCTAGTTTTGGAACCAGTCAGAATACAGAACACTACGTGCTTTCCTAGGATTCCCAGTCAATATGTAAAACAACCGATTTCCTAGTTATAGAACCAGTCAAAACAATCGTTTCACAATTTCCTAGCACCCAGTCAATACACGTAATTTCTCTTGTTCTCCTTTTTTTAAAGATGAAGTTGATCTTCCTAGCAATCAGCCAGTCAGTAAAAACTTTTTTTATTTATCGTACTTTATTCTTCTTATTGAGATTCTCTACTCTTCATCTTGTCAGTCTCGAGTTATCCGGATACAAATGTAGAACTTTATTCAGAGCAAAAGTAGCAAGTGACCTTGCAGGTCAAAGACAAGAAGATAAGTGACACGATTATTCGCGTGTCATCATAGTCGTAGGAATCCTTGTCCATCATATAATAATAATAATCTAATATAAGGTACTGGAGAATTCTCCAGTAAGTCCCAGAATCTGTATTCTGTATTCCAGTTCATAATAATAACAATCGCCATGTAGTAGTATCCCTAGTAACAAGGCTCTGTCAATATGTTCTTTCCGTAAGAAACTTGTCCACTGTAAGGTAAAATTTTCCGCTAGAGGGCGCTGAGTAGTTCAAAATTTTCCTGCTAGATGACCCGAACTATTTAAAAATTGTCCGCCAGGGACACTACTAACGAAATAAGAGCTTCAGAGTGCTTTTCCTTTAGATGGTTAGTTTAGTAATCAACGCAAAGCGTACTCAAGCTTTCAACAGGCAGACAAAAACGGTTCCAATTCAAATACCCTGTATCCTGTATTGTATCGTAATAAAACACCACCAAATTTTTCAAATTCAAGTTCAAAATCTTATTTGAATCAACAGTGGGGACCCATTGGTGAAACTGGTTATGCAGCTGAAATGTGCCAGGGTCTGGCTTCTTATCAAGGAATTGTTCTTCAATCCATTAAATCCTGCTTGGAGGTTCTTGATCATGCCCTCAATCAAAACTGTCCCATATTTTCCTCCCACGTGTTGCATAAATCCAACATGACGAGCGGAATTGAAACCAGAGCCGGAGTTTTGCAAACATTCGCCAACGTTTTTGGAATCAAAGATTTGTCCTCCGTCCAACCAAATACGAAATTAACAGACCTCGGAATGGACAGTTTGATTGCGTCTGAGATAAAACAAACACTTGAAAGACAGCATGACCTTTTTCTAAGTCCATTGGCAATTCGTAGTCTAACCTTTGGAAGCTTACTGGCGATTGAGGAGGGTACGTTCACAAAAGGGGAGGGAGGCAAGGTTGGACAAAAGACGATAGTTCAAAAGTTTAAAAAAGTTTAACTTTGATTCAAAATGGCTACTAGTTAAATTGCCATTCTTCTGGTCACCGACACCTTTCAAATCTTTGTTGAGAATTAAGAAGGAATTTGGCTGATACCAAATAATTCAAAGTCAAATACGTTTGCCGAATAAATTAGTGAGCAAGATTTGATAAAATTTCAGAAAGCTGCTTTAAACCATAAAGTTTTACGATCTTTGAAAGAGGATGGAAGATTTTCAAAATTTACAACTCCTTACACAAGAAGAACGAGAAATTTGAACAGGTTATGGCACCTTCCATAACTCCAGTTTTAGAAAGCACTACTCTTATTGTTAGAGCATTTGAAATAAGATCAACTTGCTCTGAGAAAACTTTCGTTATACTTATCTTTATCGCTGAGGGGATTTGATTGCTAGGGCTTCCAAACAACAGCAAAAATGGTCACAGTGTTATGCTTTTCATGTTTGTAGAGTTTGTCAATTTTGTAGCTGAACGAGGTTGTTTTGTGTAACGGATTTAATTGTGATATGAATGAACGTTAATTCACATGTACGTTCTGAAAATAATGTTTTAGGGTGCTGTAGGACAGCTGTATATATTTGTGAGTAATTTTAGTCATGGGGGCCAATTGTTAGTTTTTGGGGGCACTTTGTTTGATTTTGGGGGGCACCTTGTTCGATTTTTTTGGGGCGTTTGTTCGTTTTTGGGGGCCATTTGTTAGGAATTCAATATTCCTATAAAAATCCTGTTCACTCTCAGGGGGTCAAAAAAGTTGCTTAAAATGAAGGGAAAAATCGCTTAAGTTGTTTCTAAAACTAACAAATTAAGCCATTTTTGCCCAAAAAAGCCCTAAATGCAAAAGTGCTTAAAATGAGCCGAACTATCACAAAACTCGACATCTGAAGACAATTTTAATACGCAACTTAAGACATTTTCAACTAAAAATGCTATAAAAAGGCAATATCTTTGCTAGTCAACTTACGCGAACTTCCATGGACAATGGCTAATTCTGGTGAAAAGATCAAAATAAGAGATTGTCAGCCAAAAATGGTATATTCTGGTGGGAAGATCAAAATAAGCATGTTTTCTGTTGATATTTCTTGTTTTGACGAGCTAAGCAAAATAAGCGGGTTTACAATGCAAATGTCTTATTTTGATCTTTCGTTCAGAATAAGCGGTTTTCCAATAAAAATATGGTATTTTTTTCTGGTCAGGATAAGCAGTTTTCAAAAACAAGAATGCCTTTTTTGCAAGTCCGGTTCTGTTGAACGGTTTGATACCTGAAGAATAGACTACTGAAGCGAAATCAATTTTTGCGAATTTATTTATTTATTTTATTTATTTATTTATTTATTGTTCCAATAGCAGACAACAAGGTCTATGAATGAGCTAGCACAAACTAGTGCCAAAGCAAATTAACAAATAATATTATACAAGCATTTAATTCAAATTAGTTACAAAACTTTAGAGTCCAAAAGCAAAAACAAACTAGTTACAAAATTTCATTGAAAACTCTTTAAAAACTCACGCCAAACTCTGGACAACAGTGAATCATAATGTATGTTTCTGTTGCTACGGTTTTTAAGTTTGTTTTACAACCAATTTACAAATAGCGTTTCTGTTTTGTATTTGAACTTTGAACTTGAAATGTTTGGAAAGAGTCTCAAAAGTGTGGAGCAAAGTTATGAGAAAATTGCTGGCTTTGTTTTATACTTTTTACATGTCATTTCTAAGAAATAAACCAAAAATTTCAATTTACAATGTACAATGTTGCAAAAACACAGCTTGCATAAAAGAAAATTCACAAGGATCGACAAAAATATCCAAAGGATTTTGTGTTTTTTACACTCACTTGTATACTTTTTTCACACAAAATCCATAGAAACTTACAATTTGAATTAAAAGTAAATATTTTTGTCAGCCGAAAGTCTCGGCCGAAAGCGGAAGTATGACTGACCGAAAATTTAGTGTTGAGAGTCGGCGATATTCGGCAGAAACTTTCGGCCGAATTTTTCAGCTGAGTTTCTCTGCCAGAATTCGGCCGGATTCTATCTCAAAGTCTGGCAAAAATTTCAAGCCGAAAAACTCGGCTTGATTTTCGCCCGAATTCTGCTGAGTTCAAAGCTGAAAAACTCAGCTACAATAAATCCCAACCGAATTCGGCGGGAAATTTTGATGCGGGAGAGTAATGAAAATAACACTTCCTGCAGATAAAAGATCTTGACCGCCAAATAAAGTAGCGTGCGGTTTCAATGACGGGAAAATCCCACAGGAAGATCGGCTACTCGGCTAAGGTTTTGCACTTTTTAGCCCTCATTTTTTGTCATTTTTCAATCATTTTCATCAATTTTTTTCGAGATTCGAGATGATAATTGTTTTATGACAATTTTGGCCCTTTTAAAGCAATATCGGAACTCAATTTAATGTGTATGATGTTTTAGTAGTTTGACTGGACAGATTTTCTAGCTGGCTGGTTTTTCTGCATACTTTAACTACACAGTAAAATCAGCCAGCTAGAAAATCTGTCCAGTCAAAATACTAAAACATCATACACAATGTTTTTGGATACCTAAAATGTGAGTAAGATTTAATCAGCACATAAGCCATTTCATCCGAATTCCAAATACTTGAGGAAAAGCCACGGGATCAAGAATAATTTCGATTTTGATAGTTCTTTGTTTAGTTAATTTTTCCTTTGACTGAAGTTTCTTTGCCCAAAGAAAATGCACATGCAATTAAATGGAGCGGGTGTTATTATCCTCGCGATCGAAATCAATGTCGTTTGATCCATTTAACCCGGAGGTGAATGAAATGTAGTTTTTGTTGAATAGTCGTTTAAAATTGAGGACAGAAATAGGAAAGGAGCCGCGGGGAATGAGGGATTAAAATACACTTGTATCTATTTTAAGATACTACCTGCTACCTGCAACTTCTCACTGCACTGGTCGCTGGAAGGGAATTTTTATCTCTGTTCATGAATATTTTCCATATTTTCCCTGTAGTTTCAACAAGCAACATCACAAATTTTTCTGTGTCAAGAAATAAAATAAAATAAATCATTTCAATGAACCACCATCATCAACAATCGACATTGACACTTAACTTGATCAAGAATGAAATTCAAAAGTTTCAACGTCTTGGGAAAAATTCGTCGTGTGTGGAGAGTTCGAGTTTGTCTTGTGCTGGAATTATTCTTGCTGAAAATGTAAGGCTTCAAACAAATTTTACATTTTATGCCGTTTCGAAAATTTTTAATTTGTAACCATTTTTCTAATGATAAAACATTTTATGAAACTTAAAATACGTTGAGCTTTGAACTGAAAATGTTACTTGATTCTTTATGTAGTTGATGCAAATCCTGGAAAATAGAGAGAAAACTGAAACAAGTTCAGAGGAAAAAGCCATGTCAAATTCACTCGTAAGTCATGAGATAAAATTTTTTATTTTATGTAAAGAATTTTTAACTTGAATCACCAAAGTCAATTAAAAACGCATTTTTATATTTACGTGGGATTTAATTTTGATTTTCAGGTGGTGAGAAAAATTTTGAATTATCTGGATGCTCGCAGTTTACTCGAGTTGCGAGAAGTGTCTCGACTGTGGAGAGAAGAAGCCACTTCGCTCCTTTTGTCCAAGCGACACGAGGAATTCTTGTGTGTCAAATTCAAAGAGACCACCCAAGGAGTAAATTATTGTCATGACAACGGCGAGACTCTGGAGGATTTTCTGAAGGAATGTGCTCAAAACCCGCAAATGTCCATCTACTCTGGTTTCATTTTTGAAGGACAGTTTTTCCATGATGATCCAAATTTAACCTTGCTTTTCTCTGACTTTGGAAGCCAAATTCAACATCTAAATTTGATTGTAGAATACTTAGACGTGGCGAGTCTTAGAAAATTTTTGTTGGAATGGACTCCAAATTTGAAATCCTTAATTCTAGACCCAAAGGATTGGCGGGACGGGACGGAGCCAAAAAATGACCAGAAATCAAATAAACAATGCCTCAGTTTACCAAAATTGAGAAAATTAACTCTTCCAAAAATAATGTCAACATATCCGTCAAGTTCGGTTGACCTCATGTATGAAATGTTGACCTGTGCCCCAAATTTGACCTCTGTTGAGGATCCAACTTTAGCCCATGTGACCCAAATCATATCGGCAGGAAAGCTGTCTTCAGTCAAATCCTTGACTTGGAGTTTTTTAGGCAGTACAGAACAGAATGTGACGAATTTGGTTCGTTTCCTCGCCACGGGACCTAAATTGACCTCCTTGACCTTGCAAGATTTGGGCCATCCTTTGGATTCTCGTTCTCGTCCTGATGCACGAATTATTCCAGCACTTTTCAGTTTACTCTCTTTAGGTCAAAATACTTTGGAAAAGGTCACAGGTGTCCAAATAATAGGTCAATATATAGCACCCTGACCTTGAATTCCCACCACTTCCCAGTCTAACTGAATTGCTATTGAGTGCAGATGGTTTCCCACGTACTTCAATTCTCCCCGGACTTTATTTCCTCTCCAACGTCTGTCCAAATTTAAAGTCCCTGCATTTAAAATCAACAAAAGAAGAAATTTATCCATTCACCTCGCACCAAAATGCCCACAAATCCCTACAGAAGCTGGACATTTCAATTTCCGCCTTCAAGCTGAGGAGTCAACATGTGAGGGAGTGGGTGGAGCAGTTGGGCGTTCATTATCCAAACATCACTTTTCTTCACATCAACATTCGATACAATGTAGAGGAAAACATCCCTGAATTATTAAGTGGCATCCCAAAATACTTTAAACAATTGGAACAACTTGTCATCCGGACTTGCGTTTACAAAAATCCTTTTGGTGAAATGAAATCTGAATGGAATTGGGATCAAGCGCTCACGGGATTTTCAAAAGATGATTGTAAAAAATTGAGAAAAATGGATGAGCCGGATGCAGATTATCAAAATGCCCAGATTTTGGACCAAATTCGGATTGAGCAATCGATCTGGAATCTCAAAAGTAAAATACAAATATTTACTGAATATCTCACAGTTTTTCCGTTGAAGGTTTTCTAACTTATAATTAATGAAATATTTTGTTGTTGCTCTTTTTTCTTGGTGTGGTGACAGAGTTGACCAGTTTGACATTTGAGGTGCAGTTCAAAGGGAAGTTACAACCCCTTTGGACTCATGTTGCTCAGCTCTACACTTTCCAACCGATGGCAAAGAGACAAGGACTTGAGGTCAAAGTCCGTGGTTTTTATAGCAGCCGAATTCCAGTAACTGGAAATGATTTGGGGCTACTTTGAAAAAATTTAATGTAATTTTTGTGCAGTTACTAAAATATTGAATTCTGAATGAAAAATACACCATAAATGTTGTTGTTTTTAGACGGTAAAAAGGGAATTATTATGTTATGTTACATTATTTATAGGGAATTTATTTTCAGAAAAAAAAGAATATAAAAGCCATTGCCAATTGCCGTTGCCTTTTGAATTATACAATTAAAACTCTCTTTTCTCCATTGTGTTGAGTATTTTTTTCATTTTATTTTGATCCATAATCCATCATTTGGATTTATAACTCAAATTAAATCAAGTCAAATAAAATTAAAAATTTAGATTTCCTTTGAAACTGACCCCACCGGAAATTCCCTTGGCCCCGATATTCGTTACCTCAAACAGAGCACCCGCATCCGGCTGTGCTTGCAGTTGTTCTGGTGTGAGCCAAATTGTTCCAGTCGTCACATAGAGCGTGTCAAGATTGGGACCGCCAAAAGCAACAGACGTCGTTCCAGTCGCTCTGCCATCAAAACTTATTTCTTCAATCAATTTCCCCGTTGTTGTGTCTATGTGAAATACCTGAAATATAGTAAAATAAAATAAAAAATCCTCCCTTTATGACGATTTCAAATCGCCTTGACCCTTTAGGCTCCGAGAATAATACTGGCTATAAAAATGCATAATCCTGTCTTACTCTTCCAACGCCATGACTCGCCACCCACAAATTATTGGAGGTGTCGATCGTCATGCCATCTGGAAGTCCAGGGAGTCCATCTTTTTTGTACTCCTTGAGGATTTTCCCATTGCTCAGACTTCCGCTGGTCTGGTCGAAGTCAAAAACTTGGATCGTGTAAGTGAGAGAGTCGATGTAGAAGAATTTCCGACCATCACTTGACCATGAGAGTCCATTGGACAGACTGATTTTGTCAAGGTGACTCGTCAATTGTCCATCAAGTCCGAGACGGTACAAACTCCCTTTTTCCCGCTCAAAATCGTCCAGCGTGTCTCCAAAACCCATGGTTCCTAAATTGTAATTTGTAATTTGAAATTGTAAGTAACACAAAAACATCATAGATTTTAATAAACCATAGAGAAAATAATTTGTCAATTATTAAAAACATTCAAGTCTTTCCACTTTTCACCCACCAACCCAAAGTCGCCCACTCGCGTCGCACTTTCCATCGTTAAATTTATTAACTGGCGCATGTTCGTCCACTGTTGCAATTTCCTTCAAAGAGGACATGGAAACTTTTTCCTCTCTGGATTTTCCATCCCATTCCATTTTCAACAGCCTCCGATTTGATGTCACAATGTACTCGTTGGGTGAGGATTCAATCGGAATTATTATGCTGCTGTGATCATCTAAAATAAAACAAATCAAGTGCAAAACCCACATTTTCAATAATTATTAAAATTCCACAAATTTTGAAAATAGTGAAAAACAGGAAAATAGAAAAACTATCGAGAAAATTCTCTTACCCAGCGGCAACTTTGAATTTTCCCCGGTTGATGGTTCATATCGATAAAATGCGTGTCCCATAAAATCCAAATACAAAAGCTCCTGACGCTCCGCATTCCTAAATATTGAATAGTTAAAATTTCAAATGTTTTATTTCAGACCTTTTAAACTTGAAAAATGGAGAATATTTAAATTTCCGGATTCTGGATTCTAGATTCTGGATTTACGAATTTAGGGAACTCATAATAATAAATAATAAAATTAAAACAAATAAATTACCAATGGGGGCCTTCTCCCAATTCAAGTCCTTTCCCAATTGCTTTTATATGAGCACGAGCCATGGTAAATAATCAATGGTCAATGGTCAATGATAAAATCCAGTTCCAGCCGTTCAAACTCAACGCGGGTGAAATTTAGATGAGGAGTAAAAAATTAAAAATGTGAAAATTAAATCGAAATCAAAATCAAGGGAAATGAAATGAAATATTTAGCAAAAGCAGATACAGAAACAGAAACAGTGACTGGAATGTTTTCTGTTTTGTTATGTAAATCTCTCTCGAGTCTCGAGTGTTTAAACTTGAATAGAAAATGGACAAGTGAGAGGAGAGAAGAGACGAGAGGAATATGAGTGAGCGACTGAGTGATAAAACTGAAACATGATTAAATTACATAATACATAAGCAGCACAAATCCCAAATTCCAAGTTGAGTATTGAGTATAGAGTATAGAGTACGAGATGCAGAATACAACAGAGTAGAACATGTAGATAAATATTAATAAACCATATCTACAAATTGTATGTACAAAAGCTCGGCCTTGAAAAACATACAGTCGGCGTGAGTACTGAGTAATACTCAGTGAGTATATGAATAAAATGAGGTTGGGCCGTCCAGCGTTTGGCACACACTGAATCTAAACGTGAAATATTGCAGTAAATGTGTGTAGTGTTGAGTGTGTATTCTGATCTTTGTACGTACTTGACCAAGTACAAAATAGAAAATAGAAAATACAAATGTAATGTGGGAGCACAGAATATAGCAGAAGGAAAATTATTATTTCGTTTCTTAGTTTCTTTGATTGTGAGTGTGTAGAATACAGAATATTTACATTTTACATACGGAGACGGAGTTTCAGGGATTAACATGAATTCAAAAATCAAAACAAGGTTCTTGTAAAACATGTAAAATAGATAAAAAGCTGTTGATTCAAAATTCACAAGTCAAAAGTTGAAAACTTTTCACTCTTTTTGAAACTTTGCTCTCCTTGTCTACAGTCTACAGCAACAAATGTTTTGCAATAAAAGAGTACGGACCAGATGCGACGCTTTGAGAGTTTCATTTTACAATATTTATAGACTTTGTATTGAATATTGAAAAATGTTGTCAATCTACAATCTACAAACTACTCGTCACTTTCCTTGGTCAAATCGGAAAATCGTACCCCTAAAAGTGGCGCAAATGTTCAGATCTCCGCCGGTTCACAATTGTAGCGTAGTGCGCGAAGGACCAGAGAATATTTATCACGAAGAAACTATATCAACCGAGACTTCTTGGTTGCCAATTTCGGAAAAACTCCAAAGTGTCATGTACAGCACCATAAATTTCCGCCTGTACTACCCCCGTAATCCAGAGATTGACATCTTGTTTCAAAAGTTTCACCACACCCTTCAAACTGGGCGTGTGGCTCACTCTTGTGTTATCCGTTGCCATGGTTACAATTATGTTTAAAGTGATGGATGCCAAAGGCAGAGGGACCTTGATTAATTTGAGGTCAAATTCGGATTCGGGCACCAATTCGGATTTGGATATAAAGAAAGACTCACCCACAGATTCGCTATTCACAATTTTCCTTGGCGTGACCTCTCCGCTAATTTACCAAATAGCTTTTTTCCCTTGTTTGGAAAAACCGCAAGTCAAAGTGAAAGTTATCTTTTTGCTTTGGCTCTTTTGTGCCTTCTTACTCACAAATATCTATTTGAGCGTTCTCAAAAGCATAAGAATTTCACCCCGAGTTGACAAAACGGAGAAAACTCTGCCGGATCTTTTAAATGCGGGTTTTAAATTTGTCACATTCAAAATATACATTCCGCTCTTTAAAGGTAGGGTTAAATTATTCGCGAAATCTTCTGATTCTGATTCGAATCAAAATTTGGCAAAAAATCACCAATCAAAATCAAAATCATTGGGAATGATGTTGAAAGAAAAGATTTTGGCCCGTTCGCTCATAGGAGTTAATCCAGCTTCAAGCAGCAGCAGCAACCCAGTACCAAAACTCTGGGCATCCGGAAAATTTGCAATTGTGGATGGCAATGAAAAGCTGGGTGAACGTAAATTAATTGCAGCAGCCACAAACAAACTTGTTTTCGTGACGGATGAGGAATTTTTTAGGGCGCATGTTTTCTGGTGCTTCAAAATTGCAAATGTGGACGGTGTCTTGAGCTCCTTCAAACGGATAATGAGCGCCGGGTTTCTACACTATTGGAAAAAGGTTCGTACTGACAAGGAGGCAAGGTCTTTCTATTACAATTATGTTTTGAAACCACAAGAAGGTGGAGAAAATACGGAATCAAACCAATACGTAAGCTATGTTGAAATGCAAGAAAGAAAGCTCGTTGAAATAATTGGGATTCCGAAGGACGATCCGATTATGCAGGCTGTGTTCTGTACACTTTTGTCTGCGGAATGGGAGCCGCTTTACTCGGTTTTGGATACGAAATGGCTAAAAAGCACTTGACCTGGGGCAAGTTCAAGGTCAAGGTCAGCACTTTCATGGTGTTGGCGGTTTTGTTTGTTGTCCAAATTCAAGTTCACAGGTGCCTAAAAATGTCTGTGAGTTATACCGATAACTGACGACGGACATCCAGAAGCCGAATCATACCGACCTATTTCCATAACTTTTTGGTTTGTCATGCGTGTGTTACAAAAATACGCCTGACAAGAATGACCCCGGTATCAATTGAGACCACCAACCGCTTTTTATCTTTGGAATTTAATTCAAGCTCATGTTTAACTATGGACTCATCCAAAAACAGTTGGCGGTTAAAGCAAGAGTTTCGTATCTCCATTGATGATTCGAGTACTCATTTTTTATGCACTTTTTAAAAATATATAAAATATAAAATATAAATGTACTTTACATTTTACACATGCACACCTTTTTGGAGTTTTGAGAAAAACGCATTTGTAAAAGAAAACTAAAAGGATGAATATTTTTAGGGCAGATTATAAAATTGTTTTGTAATATTCCACGTTTTATGTTTTAGTTTTGTCATGAATCATGAATAGCAGCAAGCTGTGAATTGTGAATTGAGAATTGGACTGAGGACTGCTGACTGCTGAGTAAGCTCTTATTTGTGATTTGATGCATGATTCATAAAACATTTTGTATTTTGAAGGTATTAAATTACGCTGATTCTGTTACTGAGAAAGGGACAGACCAAAGACAGAGAGAAAGAAAGTGACAGAAATATTGATAAGAAAATCCTGTTGTCAGTTAACAACACATTGAACACTTTGTTCATGCCGTGTTTACGCTATAAATAACAAGCTTACAATTTACAATTTATATATAGGCTATTTTTAATATAGTATGCATTTTCCACTTACTACTTAAACACTACCTACAATAGAGGGACTTAAATTTACATGTTTTGAGAAAATTTAAGTCAGGACCCCGTCATATTGTTCCTTTTGATGTA
>JAQGBH010006758.1:0-11985 GCA_034698265.1 Sminthurinus aureus
CGCATCCGGAGCCTAAAGCATTTATGCTTTTAAGGCGATATAAAATCGTCCCGAAGGGAGGATTTTTAACTTTATTAATTAATTCCAGTTTTAATACAGCATTTTGTATCTAAAATCTATAGTCAGCTTTGTTTTGAATTTTGCGTAACATCAAAACTCAAAAGTAGTGATGGCTACAATATAAAAATAACATACATAATGTAGAATTCAGAATCTAGAATGTAGAACTTAGAATGTAGAGGTCTAATATCGGCTATAGTCTAGACCTTGTTATTTTAATTTTTGAACGTTTAGAAGGTAGATGGAACTATTTCTCCTACTATTTTCCTTCCCATTCTCCAACTCTATAGTCCAACTCTCAAAACAAGGTTCGAAGCCTTTCTTAAAAACTTTGTGTTTTCTCCACTTTGAAATATTGACAAATGGTTCAACAACTTGAAAATTGAAAACCTCTCACCAGTCAGAATTGTCAGGGTGACAATCAAAACATTTTGTAAATGCATTTAACATTTATCCATTCAAGCTGAAATTTCACAAGAACTGTCCTTTTCCCGAAAGAATTTGGCAAATACTGATATACATAATACATAAACTGTGTATAAAGTATAAGCATTTAAAACTTTCAAAATATGGTACACTATTTTCTATATTTTATAAGAATTTATTCCATAAAATCTATTTCATTTTATACCTTGCACATTACGAGCCTTGCTTTTGCAGAAATGAACGTTGCAAAAGGAGGAGAAATTCAGAAGCACACAGCTGCAAATTTTAATATGTTGGATCCTGGATCCGGTATCCTGTAACAGAATTCTGATCCGATTCCGAAGTGAAAAAGGAAAACGGCCTATCAAGATAAATGACTGTTTGACTTGACAAAACACAAGAAAACAGAGGAGAGCAGAAGAGAAGAGAAGAGACGTGGGAGGGGGTGTAATTTCCCGAAAATGACAGACTATTTGAACAAAGAACAAGTAACAATCTAAATCTGAAACGGAATGGAAGACGGGAAGACGAGGAAACGGGAAGGAAATCAAGAATGCAACAGATGCATCAGATTGACGAGATGACGAGAGAAAGGCATGGCAGATAAGAGGTTTAGTTTCATTTCCATTTTACATAGTCTGCAAGAGGATAGACGACCACTTTAAACTTCGACTTTCACTTGCACATTGACTCATTGACTTTCTCCAACTTCTTTAGTTACACCATACTACTTTACTCAACATTGTAAACTATACGAATATACACTATACATTATACATTCAATAAATCCAGGGGAAATGACACAGAACTCAAAATTTACAAAATAGCCAGAGATGAAATGAAGAGTAACTAAGTAACCAAGTAGCTAAGGCACAAAGCAGAGGCAGACTTAGAGTCAGAATCAGGATACACGTAAGTTAAGCCGCATTAGCAGTTCAGCTAAAGTAGAGGGAAGGATGAAGAATGAAGACGTAAAAGTAGAGGTTAAAACACTCTGGGACGAAACTACACCTAACAACTGAATCAAGATATATTGAGCGATACATGATATGCGATATACCAAATACCATATTAAATATAAGGTACTGCTACGGGAAAGGACAGAGAAAGCGACAAAGAGGAGGAATGTCTAATAATATAGATATCAACATTCAAGTTTCCGCTCTCAGATTCTTCGTGCTGCTCCCAATGAACTCTTGGAATATCTTGAATCAGTTGTTTCACTCCACTGAGATGGAGTCGGAGTCAGAGTTGGCGTTGGAGTTTTAACAAAAGTTGTCTCGTTTCCCACACGCTCAATACTCAAGACTCAAGTCTCAAGATTTAAAACTCTAGACTCCAGACTCTAGACTCACGACACTGGCATAAGCACACACTCATGCATGCATAAAAGGTGTTTAACTCATATTGGAAATTCAGATGACATAAGAATAGGAAATATATGCTGAATAAGTAGAGAATTTTTAGGAGCAAAGAAGTTGTGGTGCCTTTTCTGTTTTATCCTCTCTCACTCTCTTTTCCCTCGCAAGTGATGGAGACGCCTTCATAAATGTATTCACGTGTGCTCATTTTTCTCATTGATATTCCTTCAAGGGAATCAATACACTTGTGAATGTGTGAGCATTGAGGAGTAAAGAGTGAAGGGTAAAAAAGTTGTGGATTGACTTGGGAATGCATATTTACATCCAGCATCCTTGACAAAAAAGTTAAGTTTCACATTCAGATTCAAGAGCAAGGTGTAAAATAGCAAATGAATGATAAGCAGCTTTGTCATCCTCTACTTTTATTTTCTATACGTTCTTTTCCTCCCACATTGCGTTTCATTTGTCATTTGTCTTTTGTCTCCTCCGTCGTATCATTGCAAAATATATTTAAATAAGAGTAGTGAGTATTGAGTAGCATACAGAGCAAACTACGGGTAAAATACAGCATTATGGAATTAAAATAGTACCTACAACAACCATACCAATCATAGTTAACCGAGCTTACAAACGCTATTTTGTGAATAATCAATTCAGTAAAGCTTTTTAAATCCCAGTCGTAGTTTTGTGCGTGTTTATTTTTCATATCTACTTTCTACTTTCTACCTTCTACTTTCTACGCACATCCATTGAGAAGTGAAGAGAATGTTGAGGTAAAATCTGATATATTTAGTCAGTCATATTATTTGCAAAGTCATGAGGATTTTTGCTCAAAAGTGCATAGTGTACACTGTACACTGTACAGCAGTGTACACTTTTCCTACTTAAAATGATACAAATGACTTTTGTACTTTGTAAGCGTGTAAATGATGTACAAAAGTATGTAAGTGTGTGTGGTGTTTGTTGGAATTGGTTGGAGCTGCAGTTGAACAGAGTTTGAAAATTACAGGATATCATGCTATAAACTACAAACTACATTTTATTTAGTACATGGAGTAAACATGTAGACTTGAGACTGGAGACTGAGAAAATGCGTTGGGCTTCCTAATTGTAAATCATTTGAATGATGTAATCTACCATGAGAAAATTACATGGCAAGAGCCAAAAGCACCGACACCACAACACAACACAACACAAAACACCATACCAGACCAAACCGTATCAGAGACCAAAGTTCTAAAGTCCTTTCATCCCAATATATTACGAGCATTGTACATTATGTTTTGCACGTAGAGTGTGCCTGGAACTACACTCCACACTCCAAACTCCACACTCTAGAGTCTAGACTCTAGACTCTAGACAATACATAACACAACATACAAAATACATACACAATTTAATGCTCACATAAAATACCCGTTATGTAGTTTGTGTCTGATATTTGGAATAAAGTATGAATTCTCACACGATTCTAGATTCTAGATTCTGTATTCTAGATTCTAGATTCTTCTAGGTTTGCTCACAGTCATTTTATTCGTCAGCAGACGTGAACTTTATTGTTGTGAATATGTGAATATGTAGTGAAAATGACTGTGGAATATCAATATCTAATATTGATATCTACGGCCTGTGTACAGTGTGAAACTGTAGAGTAGTTCTCTTGAATTTGAATTTGAATTCCAAGTCAAACTCAAATTCAAATTCAACCCAATAGACAATACAATACAAAGGAAAAGATGACATGAAAGGAAAAACAACAGGCACGACTGTGTCTCTATCTGACTTTTTTTTCTTGTTCAATATTCACACTTTACATTGTTTTGCACACATGTACAAATGTATCTAGGAATGACAGAGCGATATTTAAAGGATCTCTGTGTCTGTGTCTACTTTCTCCTTTTACTTTCTCCAAAGCTATACACCAGTCAAATTTGTATCTATAATGCTACATCTTGTACGGTACAACGATAGAAACGAGATACTGGATACTGGATATTAGATATCAGATACGTGCCCATTGTTTTTGAATGCATTAGGAGAGAATTTCTTTTCCATTTTCTTCCCCCCTCTTCTCCAAAAGTTCATACTTTCTCTGGTTTGTTCCTTCATTCTCAAGTCTCTAGTCTCTAGTCTCGAGTCTCAATCGTCCCATTTTCTATACCTATTGGCAAATATTTCTTTGATTAAACCAGGAATTAAGGTCATGAATTCAACTCATAGTCGTCCTAAGCCCTTTGAAAATCCTCTTCTTTCTCCTGGCTTTATGTACAATATACACTGTGCATTGCACAAGGAGCTAATACGTACTCTCATCTTTTCTCACATGTAGTCAGTAGTTAGTAGTTAGCTTAGCCAAACTAGATTCTAGATTCTAGATTCTAGATTTCTACAGTTCTCCAGTTCTAGATTCCTTGCCTTCCGTATTCTTTTCAGTTTCGGTTTCAGTTCCCCATGGTAAATTCAAGAGTCTGTATTCTCTATTTTCTGTTCTGGGTTCTAGATTCTAGATTCTAGGTTGTATCAGTAGTTGCAGACGCTCAATGCTCAATGCTCAATGCATCTCTCTCTCTGTATTGTACATGATGAACTCTGTGTAGAGTCTAGAGTCTAGAGTCTAGAGATATGGATGCATTAGAGATGGATAGAAAACACAGAGAAACATGCACGTCCAACATCTCTCTAGCATCTAGTATCTAGTATCTCTGGCAGTTTGGAGTTTGGAGGAAACAAACAAGGAGGAAAATGAGAGTGGCGAATATAGAAAATTACATTGCGGCGTTAGATTGCCGCAGTAATAAGGCGATTCACAAACACTTTCTCTCTCTCTCTCTCTCTCGTTTTTCCACACCCTTTCTAGTTAGTTTTACTCGGAATTTTGTATCAGTATTTCAGTACTTGTATTTGTATCTCTATCTGAACATTGTGTTGTAGTTGTATTTGTAGGAAACTAGGAAATATGGGGGGGAAAGGAGTAGTGAGAGGATTGAATTGAAAATGGTGTATGGTATAAGAGCACAAGAGCACAAGGGAACCTCAGCCTCTTTAACGAGCACATAAACAAATTAAATTATCTCACCGAATCCCCAACAATAAAACTATAATGACGTATTAACCAATCGTACCTTATTACACTCTCTTTACGGATTCAAAATTCAAAAGCACATTAAATAACAACTCCACTACCAATAAAAAATATCAAAGTATAAAAATATTCTGTAGGCTCAAGTTTACTGTATATACCAGTAACTTGTAAAAATGTTTTACTTTGACTTTCATCAAGATATAAGATTGTTGGAATGAGCTAACGGTTGTACGTTGTACGGACAACGTACATGTTACACAGTGTGAGAGATGAATGCAAAAATACAGATCTTTGTTTTCTTTTGCTCCTCCAAGATTTTGAATCATCCATATTTTAAAAGCAATTTAGTTTGGTACATTTGCCAAATATTTCTTATGGTCTAGAATCTAGAATCTAGAATCTAGAATCTAGAGTCTAAACTGTAGACTAATGCATATAAAATGTACTTGAAGAATGGAACATACTTTATGCATAAATCTGTGGTGGAATATCCTGGTTTTGTTCATTTTTATTTCTTTTATCATCCAACTTTTTTTGCCACAAAAAAGCAACTTTTTTTAAAAAAAATTAACCTAAAGAAAATAATGTGTGGTTGTGGTGATGTCTCTTTTGTTCTGGAAATTTTATTCGTATCTTTAGTCTGTAGTCTGTAGTCACAGTGTCATTTTATATCACGTGCAACGTATAACGTAGATATAAGGGACCACATATCTGTAAATTGTGACAACAGTTGGCTAACCAAATGATTTTTCGCTTAAACTAATCTTTTCTCTGCCCTTCTTTTCTCTCTTTTAACCACAGAATATTTTGAACGTTGAGGTTTTCTACAGTCTACAGTCTGGATTCTACAGTCATATCGTATCATAACATGACGCTGCTTTTTGCAAAATTCTTTCACTTGAATCCAACTCAAAGTTTCATTCTCAAGACTCAAGACTCTAGATGCTAGATTCTAGATTCTAAACTCGAGACTCGAGACTCGAGACTCCTTTCCTTTCTTTCTATTTTTTTGCCCTTCCGCTTCTCCTTGCTTTTTTACTTTCCCCTTTCTGACTTTTCTTTTTCTTTGCCCGTCACTCTAAATTTCTTTATTCTTTCTCTCTCAAGTCTATCAGAATTCTCATCAAGCTGCTCCATCAACTTGTGCAATAATATACCGACTATATAGTGCATACACATACATATGCGTCTGTAGATCTGTAGACTGTATGTATGTACGTGACTCTGGAGCATATAAAAGATTTTTTCCGACCGTCTAACTCCTTCTTTTGTCCTACCACATTATAATCGATAAAGTAGTCGGAAAACGGGAAAGAGAGGAGAAAAGAAAAAGTACAAAAACCTGAACCCGCTTTTTATCCTACAACCTACAACGTTTCACATTTCACATTTCACACAAAAGAGGGGAATGCATAAAAAGTGTATGCGTGGATCATACAGGATCATGATGATAAAAAATTTACCGGTTTCCTCTCTTCATTCAGCTTTCAGACATAAATATAAGCATGTGAAAAATCTTTATCATCTTCAACAGATTTCGGTAAATTGACGCAAAATAAGAGTCAGACACTCGTGATGAAAAAACTTTCCTTAAAAAAATAATCACTGAACTTGAAAGTTGAAAGTTAATTTTATGTCGCGCTAAAATTAAAATATTTTTCTTCGACACTTGGACATTTGGCAGTTAAGTGGCTAATCATTTGAAAAATGCTCATATCCGTTTAAAAATATGCTTCTACTTAAAATGCCCAGTATACGTGATACAGTTTACAGTGTAAAAATGTAAATGTGAGAGCAAGTCAAGCAAGCCATCTTTTTGAAGTGATAATGAAGCCGAGTTTTTCTTTTTGAAAAGAAGGAATTACAAATAAAAAAAGTGCAGACCGTTATCGCAAAAGTGTACAGTGTACAGATACAGATATTTTACCCTTTTTTGTCTCTTCAGTTTTTCATTCATTCTTGTTGCCTTTTTCTATTTCTTTCATTGCATTGATAGTTGGTACACATTACAGAGAGTCCTTTCGTTTTTTTTGAACAGTAGGCAAAAGAAAACTTGTGCGCGCACCCAGATCTCTTTCTACGTACAGCTAATGCATTTTAATGAAGACTTTGAAAGCCCTCTTTTTTATGTAGTTGCCTCAGTGTTCTGTATTATAAACTCCAGACTCTAGAATCTAGAATCTAGATTCTAGAATCCAGACTTTGCACAGTTGCAGTTGCGATTCTAGATTTTAGATTCTAGCTTCATTTTCAACCAACTTGAGCTCACGGCGACAGGCGCAGAGGAAGAAAAAATACAAGAAAAAAACCTGCCGTTCATTTTACTGTCATTCCCGTTTTGGGGGAAAAGGGAAAAGAAGGAGAGAAGAAGAAAGGAACCGCATAAAAAACTCTGTGCTTTCACTTGCCAATTGGAATGGAGAAATGAGAAATGAAAAAATTTGAAAATAAAACTTCATGTCTTCATTTTCGTTTTATCAATCTGTTGGTTCAATCGGAATTGAAATCGGAATATTTGTTCCTTTCCCAGACTTTTCTATTTTCTGCTTTCTCTTTCTGGTTTGATATCACATAGATCAAACATGAAATATCAAAGTGCTTTTACTGAATACTGAATATTGACTTTTATATTTGCTCAGTTTTATGGTAAATGTAAGCGATTGCGATTTATTTGAACCACAAAAATCAACTCGCAAGCTATAAGCGATTCATTGTACATATCATTTTGATGCGTGTACCATAGTTTTATTTTTAGTGCAAAAGATGATTGTCCTGTGAAATTTACAGATACTAAAAAAAGAGCCTGTTTACTGTTTTCTATATAAAAGGTACATAACAGTTTTTGAGTTTTGAGTTTTGAGTCATTATGTTTTTTCATAAAATGTCATATACACTTTTTATAACAAGGTCATAAAAAATATATAAATTTGAATTTGAATGGGAAAATTTTCAAGAAATCATACAGAATACAGAGTGAATATGCAAAAATTTAAATGGAGGGTATCAGATTCTTCAATGTCAAGTTATAGTCAAGTTATTTCCCGGGTAAATTTTATTCTTATGGTTTTCTGGGAACAAAAGTCTTTTAAAATGCTCAATGTTCACGGTTCACTTTAGGTACTTGCAGTTGCTAAGCGGGAAGAAAACGGGAGAACACGCACAGAAAATATATGCTACATTTTACTGTATACTCTGAAGTATGTACTGTGTTATATCAATGTTTTTTTATTCCACTTTCATTACTCCTTTTTTTGAAGGTACTCGGTTTCTTCATTATTCTGTCACGAACATAATAAATTTGTTTTTTTTTCATTTAAGAAATTGCGTGTGTGTGTACATTGTACATTGTAAATATAATATGCTTTTTTTCCCTCCTTTTCTCCATCTTTGCCTATATATATACTGTATACGGTTTTACTATTCTATTGTTCTGGTTCTTTTGCTACCGTTTTTCTCGGGTTTTCTCTTTCTATTTGACTAGTTTTTCTTTTCACCCAGAATTGCTTCAGTTTTCAGTTTTATGGAGCCAAGTAATGCATAACGCATTACATTGGCAAGTCTAGAATCTAGAATACAGAAGCTAGAGTCTAGAGTCCAGAGTGTCTTGTTCATGTCCAATAATATTATTACTGTACAAAGTAGTCACTTGTCAGTAGTCAGTAGTCAGGCATATTAAATGAAGTTGATGTTGATTTTGATGTTGGTTTTGGTGGAGCTGGTTTCTAGTTGCTATTGCTGGAATGTATTGATTTGGTAAATGGTAAAGATGTTACACGGAAATGACGAAAATAATAATAATGAACAGTAATTCAAGCTCGGAACAAAAAGTAAAACGCAGGAGCTTTGGACTTCCGACTTTTTAATGTGTGATGGTCAATGATGTGTGTGTAATGTAAAATGTATAACGTTTCATTTTTTGACACGTAAAAATGGCCGAGTATTGAAATATATTAGTTATGCTTGGTAATTATGCCATAAAAGAGAAAGAAACCTCTTGCTTTGGTTTTTTCCCAATGCCAGTGCCAACTGCAGTGTGCAATCATCAAATACAGTGTGTTTTGAAAGCACTCAAAGCAAAAACGTAACCCATTCATTTATTTTAAAATTTAATCTTCCAGTCCCTTCCACGACAAATACTATTTAATTCTTTTACTTTTTTTGACTTTACTGCAATTTCCTAATTTATAGAGAAAGAAACAAAGAAAAGTCGAAAGTACACGGTATTTTTCACTCCTTTAGCTATGTTGGTTACACTTATGTAAAAATTGCACGAGCTGGATTTGAAGCTGTGATAAAACGTGACTCAAATTGATCCTCCTGTTCCTACTTATGTGCTGCTCTGCTGCTACTACTACTGTAATTCAGTTTTCAATTTAGCCGGTGATATGCGAGTAATTGTATGAGAAAGAAATAAGAAAAAAGCAAACTGTGCATTGGTAAAAGATCCATACTCCATACTCGATACATAAATATAAAACATAGGAATGTTTACACAGGGTGTTTCGCCAAAAAGAAATAATACTAAGAGCAAATTTACTGATAAAATATCTCTGCTAATGTCATTTTCAAGTATTTTTCTAGATCAAACGATGATCATAATCATGATTCATGTAAAAACATAAATAAGAGTTTTATCCTTTGGACTGTTGTTTTTGAAGCTATTTTAAATGTTTTAGTTGACAAAAACATTTTAGCTCGGTTGTGAATCGTGAATGTGAAACACCCAGGACATGAACAAATAGACAGCGATTCACAAATTGGCTGACATGATACTGCAACAAGATTAGATTAGATTAGATTCTATATTCCGTTCTACTTTTAAAGTTTTCAAGTTTTCAGGTTGACGCTCCAGTCAGCGTCAGTGCGTCAACATGAGAGAACTGAATATTCTTGCAGGCTTGCAGACTTTAAAATTGTTTACACAAACACAAGGATGAGAGCAATCGGAAGGTATTAGTATGCAGTATACCGTATACACGTGTTTGTACTGAGGGATTTTCCCATTCTGCATACTCTGATACATATTCTAGATTCTAGAGACTACAGAGTATGCAGAATGCAGTAGAAAAGTACAGCTTTAAGTCAAAGAACTGGAAGGAGAAAGTCACTTCATCTTAGCATTCACTTAGAGAGGTACAGAGTTGGAGTGAGATCGACAGGAACAAGTATGGAGTGAACGTGCTATTGAAATAGATTCAGGAAAAGTCTCATTTAAAATAGGTCAAATTTGCATCCCATTTTCTCCACCAAAACCACACAACATAAACTCGTTACTCTAGTCAAGTAGACAACGCAAAACATTGTACGGTTTACGTATCTCCAAAATAAAAATACTCATATTCACAATCCCTTATTTACACATGAAAATGTAGTGGAAATTGCTATTATATCACTCGTGCACACTGCACTGTACACTGCACACTGTAAATTGTACATTGTACACGGTACAAGATGAAAGATAAACATAAATTACATGTAACATACATACATTGCAAAATGAAAATGTACCATAGATAATAGATCGTGTAGTAAATCCTCGTTGGAAATAAAAATTGACCATAAATTTTTTCAACTCTTAATTTTTTCCGGCACATAAATATAAATAAAGATGCATCGTCGAGAGTCGAGAACTACAGTGTACAATTTACAATGTACAATTTACAGTGTACAACGTGTGTGGCCTGAACCGCGAGTTGAAAAAGAGTAAGAGAAATGAAAGTAAAGATGATGATGAAGATGAAGAAAAAATATCTTCATCTCGAAAGGGAAGAGAAATGGAATCATAGAATCCTTGAGTCTTTGAGTCCTAGAAATCCCACGAATGTAAAATTCAATTAATTTATGTTAAATTTATACTGTCTTTTTCCATATTCTACATTTTTCAACACTAACTCGACTCTAGACTCTAGAATCTAGAATCTAGACTCTAGATTCTAGACTCCTCATTTCATTTATTCTATTTCAAATGTAAAAACTATTTAGATTTCCCCACTCTAGTCTGTACTGTACTGTGAGTTAAAAAATTTAAACTTTTTCCAGTGCTCACAGCTTACAGCTTAGTCATCTTCATACTTAATAGAGAATTTTTCCTCATCAACTCTCATTTTAAACTGGCTGGCGTGTTGTGTGTGGAATGTTGAATGTTGTGATATTGTGCGTGCTTCAGTTTTTGCTAAAAAGAATCAAGAAGAAGAAGGAGGCGAAAAAGAAAAAAAAGAACAAGGAGCAAGAGAAAGCAAAAGTGAGAAAAGTGTAACATATGGACTCATCATAGAGCTTGATGTGGTTGCTCAAAATTTATGATGAAACTCCGGAACTCTGACTCTGACTCTATCTCTAACTTTGAGAAAGTACTCGAGTGTAATACCTACAAGCTAAAGCCACCATCAACGTACGTGCATACTATACTATTTTACAAAAATATGACAATCTGGCAACACTGTTTTCTTTGTAGATTTTATCCAAACCAACTAACTTGTGAGTGCATCATCTATGTATGTATGTGTGGGTATGAATTACGAGGAGGAGGAGGAGGAAAATTCGGTGGATAATTTGATTTCATAAGATAGTCTAATCAATGCTGGAATTAGTGCAAATATTCATGGTATGCATCACATCACATGACATCACACACATAGTTTTAAGCCATCTTCATCTACATATCTATATACGTATTACGTGTCCATGAAAAATCTCTTTCGGGCACTTTTCTCTCTCTCGCTCTTTCACTTGGAGCTTTGTGTCTGTGTCCTGTGTCTTGGATTTTATAAATTTTATGATGCAAAAGTCTCATGTTTCACTTTCACTAAGTATGACGAATGCAGTATACGTAATATTCACAATCTACAACGTACAACATACGACGTACAACGTACAATCTACAGTGCAAAAAGAGAGTTAGAGTTAGAGTGAAACAGAGACGACGAAGATGAAAATGGAAAATGAGAACGAAGTGGTAGTAAAAACCATGAGAGCCTTTTTAAAAATTCATTGAATTTCCTAATGTATTTTATCATAGCTATGTCTGCGAATTTACATTAGATATGCCTTTCCCAC
>JAQGBH010006759.1:0-11984 GCA_034698265.1 Sminthurinus aureus
CTATTCAACCTCTCCAGGAGGTTATTTTTTCCATAACCTCCCCGCGCGCTTATTTAACCTCTAGTCCTGGGACTGTATATTATGTTATATATTATAGCTAGAATAATATTTGTGTGTAGGATGTTCCCGTTTACATATAATATTCTGCAATTACTACGATTGTACAAGTCGAAAGATGCAAATTTCTTTTCCATCTTTTTCTCAATATTTGTTTAGTATAGTTCTTCTGTCAAGTTGATTGATTTAAGGTATGAACAGTAGAATGAGAATTCTTGCAATGGGAAATTTTGCAATATGTACATTGTACATTGAAAAGATGCTCTGTATTGTAAGTGCATATACTTATTTTAGTAGTCTTCACCTGTCTGTTTTTCTCTTTTACATCTTGGCCCGAAATGGAATGAATAAAAGGTGATGATGGACGATTTACGGTTTTAGACTTTGATTATTATTGCTATGCATTTTGGATCGTGTATATGCATTGTGTATTGTGTATGTGTAAATATTCATCATGATATGCCTGATTTGTTCGTAATGAGATGGTATGATGGCGAGTTGACAGTGGCACAAAACATTTTATTAGGTATTATTTACATTGACAGTTACAAAAGCTACACTAAAGTATAAACTATAAATTACGCATTACATTAGTATGCATAAAGACTTTCATTTTTAACTTTTATTGGTTTTACTTTTTGCTAAATAAATTTTCATTACATTATCTATTATCTACCTACGAGTTTATTTCATACACATATGTATGCATGTTTATTTGAAGGGAAGAATCATTCAAAAAAGTGGACAGTGAAAGCTAAATATAAAAACGTCTTCACACAAAACGAGAGAGATTTTTGGATGGAATGATTATATTATGGAATATAGAATGTACAGTGAGAAGTTATGGTGTGCATACTAAGTACTAAATAAACTGTGTACTGTAAATTTTATACCTTGTGTGTGTATTATGGCATTGTGTATTCAGTATTGTGTATGTCATCCTTTCTGTTCAAATATGGCTAATCTCTAAAATTACAATTAAATGCTCATTGAGCTGGTTGAGATTTGGAACTGAAAGGGAAATTCCCTAAATGTCATGTAGTCTGGTCTTTTTTTGACACTATAAAAATGTTGATACATTAACCTCTCCAGTTTTGGATTCTCAATTCTCATCTGTATTAAGTATTCAGTGTTCAGTATTCAGAGTGCACACGTTATTTTATTTTATTTCACACACTAAAATAAGTTACGCTGTTGCTCAGGGTAATGTTAATGGTGTCTAGTGTCTAGTGTCTACTTACTACTTACATAATAGAATATTTACAAGTATCAGGTGAAATAACCTTCACGAATTAATTTTTTATGAGCAGATTTCAGACAGACCAAATACCAAATGTGAAGCTAGGAATAACATAACGAGACTAATAAGTTGGCATAAGTTGGCTCCTGGCAATTAAGTAATTGAATCTTAACTGAATCTACCTCAAGTATGATGATTATTATGTAGTAGTAAATAACTCTGCAAACCACAAATGTCGGCGATTAATGATCAAAATGATTATAGCTAGTCCAAGAAAGAATGGAATAAATTATAAATTAATACTAGTCCATTTATAGATAGAAATGAATTTTGTTTTTGGATTTACTTTCATTTTTTTTTACATATCTTTAGGGCTTTTATTTCAGTACTTTCGTATTGGTTTTAAAAAGCTCAAGCCGATTACATCAACTATTTTAATTAGGATCGGTTTACATAATGTAGCAGATTCCAGCAGAGGCTTGCCATAACATATGGAATATAAAATATGGAATCGCAAGCAAATTCATCTTACATTTTTCAATGTAAATCAATTAATTATTTTTGGATCTATAAGCAACACCTTGTATGGTGTGAGGCATAATAATTGTAAGAGATGCATTTAAAGAAGATTTTAAGCAATAATTTTTTAAAATAGTTTTGCTCTCTTAATTTAGCATGGAATTTAGCAAATCTTAGTAATCTTATACTAGATGTCCAATGTTTCCTTTTTTTTGTCAAAATGTCTCATAAAATTTGTGCTAAAAGGAGAATGAGACCATTGTGACTTGCTAAATGTATGTGCACTTAAGATTTAAGAGGTTCAAAAACGTTTTGGTTTGCAAATTGTCTTGCTAATTTAGGTTTGAAGTATTCGTAGAGGAATTGAAACATAGCATAAACAAATGGAAATGTAGATCATTTAGCTTTTTTATTGCTTACTCTTAAAGAAAATGAGCTCAAAGGACGATTCTTAGAAGGATTAGTAGACTTGGTATGAAAACCCCTCCGTAAATACTAAATACATATGGCGTATGGATTGAATGAGCACTAAACACATTGTGTAGGAGACAGTAGAATGACACTGATTTCCTTTTCTTCCTCAGTTTATGTATTCACTATAAATTATAAGTTATGAGTTGGAATACTGGTTAGACGTATCGGTTATCTTTAAATGTAAATGCCACAGGGTGCAATTGGCAATTTTCATATTTTATGTTGATATTGATATTGGTATTGATTTTTTAATTAAATTTGATGGCTCTCTACCTGCCATGAGTCAAAAGTCAAAACTCAAAACTAATAAGAGGACGTATGTGGGTAATGTATAATAAATATATCGAGGGTTGAATTTTTATAAACAAATCATGGAATCGGACATGCATGACAAATTGACTTGAGGTCATTTTCTGTCATGTGGTACATACTTTTCTTACGCATGATTATGTATTATGTGTACTGTGTATTGTACACATAATATGTTACATAATACATAATAGAAATATTATTATAAATAGTATGATATATACGTACGAATGATTCCTGACTGCACACACTCATGTTTGGTGACATTCATCTTGACATAGGTTTTTTATGTTCCTATTGTCTGGCCTAATCTGTAATCTGTAGACGACGGTGATTATTCAATCCATTACACATGTTCCGTCGGCCATTTATTCCGTATCCGATTGATCACAAGTTTCTACACATATAGTTTATTTATGATGCCACTTGTATCTTACATGAAAGAAGAATACGTTTTAGATTTTAGTGTATGAGGTATTACGTATTACGTAGTATGTAGATTTTGCATCGTACCATTGACAAGTTGCAAACGTGTTGAATGTTAGTTTAAAGTTTAAGGTAATTTATTGGGCGTGGTTAGATATGACAATAGTTGGGATTTGTTTTGTTTGTATGATGATAAATATGATAAATACCTTCTTGATATTGAATGGTGAAGAGTGGAGCTTCCATAGTTAGGAGTTTAGAGTTTGGAGTTTGGACGTCTGTCTATATTCTATATGTATCTACCGATCTATCTCATGGTATGTCATGGCATGGCTTCTTGCCTCGTCTCTCGTCTTGCCTCGTCTCTCGTCTTGCCTTGATCTGTTCCGAATTTAGGCATCAGCAAGGGAGCTCTTTTAGCTGTCGAATATCACTGTTCACTGTACACTGTACAGCATAATATGAAATCATAAGAATGATGATGACCATATGTATTTACAATGTACAAATTACAAATACATAAATACATGTACATTTATACCTACGAATTACAAATGTGTAAATTGTAAACTGTAAACTGTGTAAATAAAATGACGAATATTATGTAAGATATTGTTGAGAGCCATTTGATAGGTTTTGAATAGAGTAAAAAAGTTAAAAGTCATCATAATATAATCAAAGTATCAAAGTCAGACCAAGCAGGATAAAAAGTCTGTTTTCTGTTTTGAGCGCAATGTATTATTCCCAGCTCCCTGTTGCTAGTTGCTAGAGTTTGTTGGTGAATAGCCACGAGTCAAGAATCAAGAATCAAAACGTCTTAATATCAAGAACAGGCCAAGACAGAGAGAAAGACGTCGAAATGTCGAAAGTAATTAGTACGATCAATGTTTAAATGAATGTCACTTGTCAGAGGACTAATAAAAACATGTGTTCAATCTTTTTTAGTAAAGGGTGCCAAATGTCAACCGTCATACATATTATGCCGTGCCATATTCAATATTTTTACATTTTACATAATAATATAATAACTACACACTTTTTTCAAAATTATACCAAGAAAACAGAAACAAATTTCACATAAAATTATGTAAAGTATGTACAAAATATTTTGGCACTACATAATAATAATAACAATAAAATAAAATTGTCAAATCCACAACCTTCGCTAGACCACTCACAGTCCATAGTCCATAATACATAGTCTACAGCAATTCAAGTGTTTTAGTCGTTTCTAAATTTTTCTTGTTGTTTGTTAGAAGCTAGAACTCTTTCAGCTGTGTAAACATGTAAATTGTCATCTTCAATCTTCAATGATAGTTTAAACAAAAATAACTTATGCAACCCTCATGTACAGAGTATGAAATATGGAGTTTGGATAGTTATGAAGTATGAAAAAACTCAGTAAAAATTCTACATAGATACAACATGAGGAGTAATTTGAAAGACCTTAATAGGTATTAGTAGATATGTATGTTTTGGTAACGGCCCCACACTACTCTAGTCTAGTTTGTGGGTGGGTGTTTGTTTTTGGTTTAGATTGTTGTTGTTTTTTGTTGCTACTTTTTTGTGTCTCTACAATCTTTAGCTGTACGGATCAGTTAGTAATTATTTGACAAGTTTGTCTTGATGTATAATATCAGTATTTCTAAGGAAATGCAAATGCACCTAAATTTTAAAAGCATAGTAGTTCTTCTATGATAAAAGTAAGATGGATGATCTATAAATTTTGATATTGTGGATACTAGATACATTATAATATATTTTATAAAAGGACTGAGGAGAGAAGATACTTAATTGGTGATGATCATGCTTAAATTTTATAATTCTTAGAAAATATGATAAAAAGGAGGAAAAGGTGTAGACAAGTTAAACAGTCTAAAGTCTAAAGTGTGCAGACTGCACATGTAAAGAATGAACACTGCAAGAGATTTACGACAATGTTGAACTGAATTGACTTCCATTGTCTCTCAACAATGTACGACATATGATAATATTGGTTGTAAGTTGTGAGTTGAAAGCGCGTGGAGACTTGAGAGTGGAGTGTTGACTATACATTGTAGTTTAGAGTTTAGATAATCGGAGAGAGTGAAGACTATTGTGATATTTTTCCCATAGTCCTATTTGTTATGGTATAGATCTTTTCAAAGAAAATTATACTTTTGTATTTGTTGGTCATTGGTCGTTGGTCGTCATGTTCATCTAGTAGAGTTCTTTTCGTCTTTTTGTGATTGTATAGCAAAAGGATTTAAATTTATTATGGGCATTGGCATTACATTTGTGTTTTTTTTGTGAGTTTTGTGACTTGTGACTTTAGTGTGAAGTGCAGTGTTGAAGAAGAATGCATATTTAATGAGAATTGAATAGTTTTTATTTTATGTTTATCGTCAAATTATTTGCCTGGAGTGTAGGAAGAAGAAGAAGATCTTTTCTCTTTCTCGTCTTGAATCTTGAATCTATGTTGCTGTACGTATTCTTTCCGTACATAAAAATATATTATATCTATGCACATTTTTTGACTATTCGAGTACATGCGAGTGACCAAATTAGGGGTAACTGAGAGTGGTTTGCCCATTTGAAAAAGGGGGTTATGAACTCGTCCTGTAATATTACTATATTACTATTTGGATGACAGAAGAGAAGAGACGATGCTCAATCTACAATCTACAGTCGATACTTGTGTAGAAAAAAAACAGAGAAGGAGTGTGTGCATCTGTGTACTTTACCTGTATCAACTATCAACAATCAACAATCCGCAGTCATGAGTATTAGTGCATTAAGTTGAAAAGTGAAATAAAATCGTGGTATATGTGGGAGCTGATTGAAAGCTGAAAGCTGAAAAAGTACAAGAAAAATTAAAAATTATTTGGAACTGATTATATTAGTATTTAGTATTTCTGGCGTTTTTGGTGTTTGGCGTTTGGGCATGTGTCGTGTGCTCTAGGATCTAGGATCGAGGAGTAAGTATACAGATAGAAGATACACAGTACAGTGCAGATGGAAAGAAGATACGGATATTGTACTATTACAGGAGATGGATAGAAGATAGAAGAAAACGTTATCTATCGTCATCATTTTTTCCCCTGATAATTTCTATGTAGAACACCTGTACATTAAGATTTTATTGCACTTGAGACTTGAGACTTGTAAAAGTTTGTGTGGCTTTCTTCTTCACTCTTCACCCTGTCGTCGTCATCGTCATTATCATTATCATCAGTCCTTACTTGTCTGATGGTGGTGGATGGTGGTTGTGGGCTATGGAGAGTTTTTGAGAATCAAGTATCAAGTACATTGTTGTGGATTTGTTAACGAATGCAAGTTTTGTTAGTTCACTAAAATTCATGTGACATGAAGTGTATAGTGTATAGTTCTGTTGTCTGTCACTGCTGATGCTGATGCTGCCACTATCTTGACTTGTCTATTCAGTACAATTTGAATTGAAACTGAAACCAGTCTGATTTCTAATTTCCATCTTCAATCAGTTGTGTTTGTGTTTTGTCCTGTACAAAATTGTCATAACATGTGCAACATGTTACATTGTGCTTGTACTGTTCCTATATTTTTTATTATTATTTTATCCGAATTATCAGTGCAGTGCCAGTCTTAAAAGTTGTCTTTTTTAAATTCATCTACCTGGCTGATTGTGTATTTATTATTAATGGAGTGTGTTGTTGTTATTATTTCCTAAATCTACCAAAATGTTGTACATTGTTCAACGAAAAAGCCCACCACCGGTGCCAGTTATTCCAAAATCATTATCAGCTTCAACAGCCTCATCATCATCATCATCATCTGCTTTAGCATCACCAGTTTTAGTGAGACGACATTATTTTGGTAGTGAAAAACCTCCTGTTGCTGCATCGTCTGCTTGTCAGGGTTATGATTGTTCCACATATTTTGAGCCAGAGCATTACTGTATTTGTGTCATTGTGGAGGATAACAATGAAAGATTTAATGTTAATAATAATAATAATAATCAAAGTCCACATGAAGATGAAGATGGATATCGATATCGAGGGAATAATGAATACGGTGATAGTGGTTGTGACAGTGGCTCTTCTGAAACAGAACCTGAGAAAGTTCAAAAACCAAAAGCCAACCTACCAACAAAGAAAAAATGGTGGAAGTTACCAAGTTTAAAACGACGATCTGATAAGGTTTCATGTAAACCGAAAAAATTTGTAGAGTTGAATATGTGTGAAAAACAAAGTATTCCAGAAAAAGAGGAATATGATGATATTGACAATGAGAACGGCAGAGATGATGTTGGTGATGAACATGATGATGATGATGATCGTTATGATGAAAGAGAAGAAAAAATAAGGCAAGAGCAGTGGGTTGATGATGACGAGTATTTAGATGAAAAAAACTTTATTATTATCCAACGACCAAATGCTTGTCCTTCTAAAAACAACTTGACCCACGACGATGATTATTATGATGATGATCTTGGCGACATCCCCAACGACAATGACAACGAAAAGGATGATGATAATAATAATTATATAAATAATGTGCAATGTATTAAAAATAATACAGAGGATAGTGACAAAAATCGGAATCGGAATTTTAAATGGACTGACTTAAAGTGTAAAGTAAAATGTCCATCTGTATCATGCTCATCATCGTCGTCATCTTCATCTTGTACTTCTTCAACATCTTCTCATCATCGACCATCACAGAGGCTCTCTAGCCTTATCGAGCGAATCAATATCAATAGCTCTTTAAATAATCCATACATAAACCAGAACCACCAGAACCAGAGTCAGAAAATTAGATCTTCAAGGAACCACTGTAATATTAATGATAGTCATTGTGAAAAAGAAGACTGCAGTTGGAGAGATGTACAAAAAGACTACCACCAAATTTCTGGTCGTGGGCGGGTACGGAAAAAAATACATGCTGCACTTATCATTTTGGATTTATTGATCATTGATCATCATGGAACACTAATACTACTACTAATACATTATAAAAGTATAGTGCATATGTAGTATGCTTAAAAAAACAGCCACATTGTTGCTCTACCTTTTCTCTATTCTTCTATCCTAAGATTTTGCTTACTTTGCCAACATTTTTTTATGTTAAAAAATGGGTCGTAGGATTTTTGCATACTAAATTAGTCTCGTAGATCGTAGAGTAATATATCAAATTGATTATAATAATAATAATAACATAATGGATGCATATTATGTATAAAAGTAAGTAGCGAATAAAAAACTATGATATTCGAAATAGTAACTATATTCTACTTATCCAATACACTGTACATTTACACATTTGGATTCTCGTTATAATGCTTACATTGTACATGTACATGTAAAGTATCGACAGATTGTCCTGTAGACAAAAAAAAGACTTTGATTATTTAGGGAATTTTATTTTTGAGTGTAGGTAGTTTTAGAGGTGTTACTTGTTACGGCAGACCAAAGAAGTGTTGTTGTTAATCCTCAAGGTGATCTGTTCCATCCACCATCAGTCTTGTAGATGTACTTCATTTTCAAGATTCTTTTAATTTTTACTCTGAGTAAATGGCTAGTTCCTCTAAAATACTGAATACAGAATATAGACTGTTGTGGTGCGTCTGATTTCTGATTTCTGTTTAACAAATTCAAGTTATTATGTAGTTAGTTCCATCTTGAATCTTGACTAAAAATAAAAACAATTGTGCTTTTGAAAATTCAACCAAGAGTGTTTAGTTTAACAGTTTTAAGAACATCAATTAATTAGTGTGAATAATAACATGTAAAACGTGACTGTTGAGACTTTGATTAAAAAATTATGGTTAACCATCATTACATCCGTGCATAATTTCGGTCATCATCATTCAATTGTACTATCGAACTTCATCAGGATTAGAAGGTAATGCATGAGTGAGAAGACTAAAACGGAAATAAACTATTGGTTCACAAGCAATTTAGTTAAAGGCGCACAGGGCACAATACAATAGATATGGAATCAAATTAATAAGAGTCAAGTGGGTTTTTGATATGAGTGATTGAGATTGTGATTGTTTTTTGTTTTGGTGGGCTGTTGAGAGAATATGAAAAAGGATGAGGAGGAGGAAAACTGACATAACTAGATGATTCTTGTTGACGACGTGATTGAATAGGTCATGTGTATAAAATATTAAGTATTTATGAATTTACATTTTCGTCTCTCTCTCTCTCTCTCTCTCTAATCTCTAATTGGTTGTTATTTTTCGTTGGTTCCTTCATTGAATTTCAATGTTGGAAGTTTGGAAATTAATTTAGGTTTCTCAGACTTTTGCACACAAGTGTACGTACTTGTAATTTGTAATGTATGGTGTACATTTTACATGTGTGATCACAGAATAATTAACAGTGAACAGTGAATATCAATTATCAATTCAAACTGTATACTGTAGACTCTACAATTCCTAATCTACATAAATACACTACGACCCTAACTATTTGTATTCACACTAAGATTTTACCATTTATAATTTATACCCACATACTGAATATTTTTTGCGTGTTAGATGCTAATTATAGCGGTATAGGGAATCAAATATAACAGTTGTATCCAAAAACAACATGAAAAAGGATAGAGAATATTTTCCACGTCTAAAAATGTTTATAGAGAATAGGGACTACATATTATGTGGATTTTGAGATTTTTGAAAAATAGTATACATATATGGATTCATGGCCTTTTATTCTAGATTCTAGTGGTTGTTGAAAATTGAAAAGAATATTTACAAACAAAATAAATTTAAAAAAAAAATACTGACAAAGTTGAAAAAGTAACTGATTTGAGGTGTTGGAATGACTGTAATCTGTACTGTAGAATGTTATGAGGGAGTTCGATTTCCTGACACTGGGGAGGTCAAACGCATTTGAGATAAATGGAGATGAGGATGACACCATTGCTGATCAGCTGGATGGTGGAGGTGATGGTGATGACATGATTGAAGATGAACCATTCGTTGACTACCCAGATGAAGAGGCAGAGGTATTTTGTCCACACACACAAATCTTCTTCTACTTCTACTACTTTTTCCTTTTCTGTCTCGACTTAACTTACACTCTTCCAACAAAAAAATACTAATTAAAATCTATGTACTATGTACTTTTTACCTTGTGGCCTTTTTCTATCTGTAATCTGTATCTTTCTGCTATAGGGAATTCATTTCCATTGTACATGCATATAAATTGCCTGGTGTTCTGGATAATTGTAAACTATATATTACGTAAACCAGTTTAATGTCTTTCCAAAGTGGTGTTGGATCGTTATTTATTGTTACTTGTTAGTCGCATAGTTTTTGTTGTTATTGGTTGTTTTTTCATGTACACCAAGATTTTGTACACTGTATTTAATACACAGTCAACAATCATCATGAACATAATATTCAATTGACTTAAAGTGTATGTACAATGCGTTCATGTATATAGGTATCATTCAAAGGCAAATGTACTGATTCAAATTCGATAGCGAATTAAGCTTTATTACTATAATAATGAGTGTATAGTGTACTATTGGCGAGCTGATACTAATAACTAATAGTGAAAGTAATCCTTGTTTGTATTAACTTTGTGTGTACATGAGTTTCTGTATGAACAGTGGAATCTGATCTTCGGTGTAGGATTCAAAAATTGTGTGCTTTTTGGTTGCAGCTCTAGAAGTCTAGAGATTTTTTTTTTTTGCTACATAGTCCATTTGTTTGACAACTAATTCGGATTTGGGTTTGTTAATAATGTAGGTTTAAGGTCATTTAGATCAGTTTTGAATTATGCTACGTTGATTCTCACTTAGTATAAGTTAGTGTGGTTTGGTTTGTTTTGTTTGTGGGAATGCTTAAAATGAAAATGACACTATTCAGTTTTGTGAAAAAAAGACAATATTACATTTCTATTCGTTATTCATTCCCTCCCTCTTCTTGTCTTGGCTTATCTCTCTGCCCGTGAACATTTGATGAGTTATGAACTTCAGAAAACTAGTAGGATATGAATGGAACATAGCATTATAAATTATAATACGATGATGATTTCGTATTGCACAAAGACTATGCCATAAAAAGACTTGGAAAAAGATAACAAAAAGTTTTCCGAATGTTCATCAAGTCCAAGGTAGAAAATATATTATATATATTGTATTGTGCATTGGACATGATGACATTTTAGCGTAGGTTTCTTCAATATTATTGTGATAAATGATAAATTGAGGGAGCGTGGAAATTAGAAATGAATGGATGAATGAATATAGGAGTGAATATTGAACATGGAAGCTTTTTTGTAACACGTTTCTTTACTAACATTCTTAGTTCTTACAATTCTTTGTTACATTATGTTATTCTTTATGCAGTGCACATGTTTTTTTAAATTTTCAAATTTACTTGTGTGTATGCGTTTGCGAAATAAAACCCCGTAGACAGTAGATATTATTTCAAATGAACTGTTGATCAACTTTTAGTGATAAAAGATGATGTTTTTTCAATCTATATATTATGTATATTATATTCTTTGTGCAAGTACTTGTCACTGTGTAGTTTTTATATTCTAGATACATGTATACCTTGTAAATATCTGTGTATTAGAATTTAGAATGTCTAACATGTTTTTGTATTTAATAGAATGTAAAAATGAAAGGCTTTTGTTGTTTTATTTTTCAAGTATCAACCGCCACCTCCGCCTCGTGTTATTCCGGAAGTCAATAGAGAACGAGACTCTGCTTATGAATCAAGAAGAGCGTCTCAATTCACTGGGATGAGTTTTGACAATTTCCGACTAATCAGTGTATTAGGAAGAGGACATTTTGGAAAAGTAATTCAAATTCACATTAAATTTTATTTAGGTTTTATCAAACAGTTTTGGTACATTTTTTGTTGTGGTACTATATAACTATGTATTACTGATGATTGATGGTTTTCTATTATTTATTTATGAAATTCTAGGTGATTTTGGGACAGTACAAAAATACTGGAGAATATTTTGCTTTAAAA